>JBBPCX010069938.1:0-10993 GCA_037974365.1 Hydrocynus forskahlii | reverse complement strand
CACACACACACACACACACACACACACACACACACACACACACACACACACACACACACACACACACACAGTCAGTTCAGCATCTTTATTACACCTCTTCCACACACATAAATATCTTCCACACACTCCTCTCTTGTTTGTGGCCCAGACGCACACATTCTGAAAGGCCTGTTGGGACTGCGCTTTTTTCAATGGTAAATTCTTTCTCTCACTTTGTGTGTGTGTGTGTGTGTGTGAAGTCTTGATTTTTTCCAAATGTCCTCAAAATGACTACCAGAATTTCTGAAGTGGTGAAATTTCACTGATCCACACAAAGACTTTTTTCCACACATTATTGTGGGGGTCATAGAGAAAGTTCAATAAAAATGTAGTTAACAGAGTGTAAGAGGGGTCCAGAGATCCAGTCATGGCCCACCAATTCCTAGAATGATAACCATGCTACCAGTCTGGTCGTCACCAAGTTCACAGTAAACTAGAAACTGATATTAAATTTGTGCTTAACTAACAAGTGGGGCCTGTCCTGGAGAAAATAAAACGTAAAAAAGAACATCCAAAGGGTGCCCCACAGTGGGCTCAAACCTACAATGTGAGGACAACTAGAAGCCTGGACAGTGGCCAACTAGAAGCCTGGTGAGCAAGATTTCCAAGACTGGGGGAGGAACCAGGAGAGCCCAATGAGTGGAAGTAGAGGAATGGGGGTTTCCAGTAATGTGACCAATGAGTCGATGTACAGGTTAAGTATTTCTAATAAAGTGACCAATGAGTGGAAGTAGAGGAATGGGAGTTTTCAATAAAGTGACCAATGAGTGGAAGCACAGGGTTAGGGGTTTCTAATAAAGTGACCAGAGGGGCAAGCCAAAGGCTTGAGAAGGAGCAGAAATAGGAAGTCTACATTTACTGAATAACTGCCTTGTCTGACTATTTTTGTTATAAAATCATAGGGGATAGCTTTTTTTTCCACTGGGCTCAAACCAACAAAAATAGAGACGCCAACCAGTAGCCCAGTGAGCCCAGTGAGCCATCTTCCCAGCACTGGGAGTGGAACCAGGACTGGCCAATGAGTGGAAGCACAGGGTAGGGGTTCTAATAAAGTGGTCAGAGGGGCTAGCCAAAGGCTTGAGAAGAGAATGAGAAAAAAAACTGCAAGAAGGAAAATAAACAAACTCAGGCTGCTTTTTTAAATACTGACATAGAGAACCGAGACCAAAGGTAGAGCAAACGAAACCCAGTACCATTCCCAGCCCAGTCAGAGACACCAGTGCACGGTGAGGTGAACTCAAGACTGGGCGTCTGACTGACCTGCCAGCAGATCTTAAGTAGGTCAGTCACAGGTAGAGTTGGTTCTGAGTACGGAGTGGCTGCTCTCTGGCTCACTCTGGTGGTGAGTAGAGGTTTTGGTTTTCGATCCAGACAGACAGACAAACAGACAGTAAGACAGACAGAGCAAAGCAGCGGTTCCAAAACCCAGCCATGAGACCCACTGCCCTGCTCAATTCCCCACTCCCACACACCTGATCCACCTCATCAGCGAACTATCAAACTCATGAACTGGACCAGGGTTGTCAGTGAATCTCCAGCACTGAAGCACTGAGTTCGAGAGACAGAAAGGCTGGGGGTTGGGGGGGGGGGGGGAGAGAGAGAGAGAGAGAGAGAGAGAGAGAGAGAGAGAGATGTATTCATCATTGGTTAATTGACTGGATGATTGAGAAATTCATCTCCAAGGGAAGACAGACAATAAATAGACAACAGACCAATGCATAGGCAGACAGACAGACAGACAGATAGATAGACAGATGTCCATAAACATATCTGATTTCTAGGTCATGGTCTAGAGGACATTGAAGCGAGCAAACAAAGAGGCGTGTGTGTCTGTGTGTGTGTGTCTGTGTGTGTGTGTGTGTAGCTCTAATGACAGAGACTGTGATTATGAAAAGCTGGAGGGTTCTGGTTCTGTTGAGAGTAAATAATGACAAATAGATTTGAAGTGAGCTCATATTTAGTTTGCTTTTGTGTTCATTTTATGCAAAACCTCTTCTCGATGTTCTCAACCAGAAGGGGGGGGGGGAGAGCGAGAAAGAAAGAGAGAGAAAGAGAAGGGAAGGTTGCAGCGGAAAGGTTCAGGATGGAGGTGCTAATAAGCGACACTGTTTCAGGAATGACTCGCTGCACAGGTGTGCCTCATGCTGAAGCAGACGGTGTCGTGACCTTATCCGAATCCCTCTGGAAACCCTCTTTAACTCATCGTCTTTGGCAAGAAGACAAAGGTTTTAAAAGAGGCTGTAATATCTAAAGTAAAACCCTGAATGATGGACAAAGAGTTTTTAAAATAAGCGTGCTTTAAATGCCTATAATAAAATCCTTGGACAGACAGACAGACAGAGGGACAGATTACACACATTAAATGAAAAGTTTTGGGCCGAAACCATGGTGGATAGCCTTTATCCATTGTTGCTAGCTGTTTAGCCTTTAGCTTAATACAGGCAAGTGGGCTTAATTAAAGCTGGCATATTAAATCTAGCATTAATGGAGTGTATTCACTGTTAGTTTATCTCACATTAACAAAAATGACTAAAAGTGCAGAAGATAGCCTAAATTCTTGATTAACCTAACAAGTGTGCTAATCTTTACTTTTACTAAACTGTTTTGCAGAAGAAGACAATAATGAAGTGCATTCATTATGCACTTATATATATATATATATATACTCACGTGAACACATCACAGCACAGCACACAGTGTGAACAATGTGAAATTCTTTCTCTGCATTTAACGGTATATAAAGGTTTATCTCTTATCATAACCCATTCACCAAGTGAACCAGTGGTCAGGCAGCGACGCAGCGCCCGGGGAGCAGTTTGTAGGGACAGTACCTGGGATTCAACCCACAACCTTCTGATCAGAGGGGCCACCACCAGTCCACCAGCTGCACTAGGCCATATAGTGACAATATAACACTACTGTCTGTTGTACACTATAGATTACGCTATGCTATTCTGTGCATAGCCTGCATTCTGTTGCCCCCAGTTGAAAAATCACTCTAAGAGAGTCTCAGACCACTTTAGAGCGTTCTTCTCACTGAGCTTCTGAGATGCTGAAAATCATGTGTAGTTAGAGAAGCAGAGGGCTGCTGCCGATGGCTTCGTACCAGTGATTCCATCCAGCAGGCTAGGGGCCCAAAGTTGATTTGCATCCTTTGAGTCATTCTGTCTGTCTGCCCTTCTGTCTGTCTGTCTGTCTTTCCGACTCAAGTTAGAGTGGAGAATGACAGTGTTTGACATTCAGCAGTATCAACTTTCCTGTTTTCAGATTCAGAGATAGAGAGAGAGAGAAAAACAGACAGGGAGAGGGTGTCGATGCATAATGAATCCAGGAATCCTACAGTAACGTACTGTTCCCCTTCATGTGTCTGACATTCCTCAGAAGACACTGTTCACCCAGCTCTACGCTTATTTCACTGTGAACATGCATTATGCATAAATTCTATCGGCTGAACACCAGAGCGTGACGTATATTTCCCACAAATGTTTCCCCAAACTTTTAGTGACCAACACACCAATAGTAGTGTGTTCCTTTAAAGGGAAATTGATTTCTCCAGATTTCTGCATAGTTAAATGGTTAAAATATAGAAAAGGTCAAGTTGGCTTTTATTGTCATCTATCCACATACACAGTATATGACTGAATGTTTCTTACAGTCCCAGGTGTACGGACAGCACAAAAACACAAATACACACAACATATAACATGAAGACAAAAAGTAAAACAAGACAGTGTAACAAGAAGCTAACATTCTGGAGGACAAAAAAAACTATTAGCTTAACATATAAATTGATATATATACATACATACATACATACATTATGTGTGTGTGTGTACATATATATATATATACACACACACACACACACACACACACATATGCATGGTGTATATGTGTATTATATATGTAATGTGTAGTATGGGTACATTTAGGATCTTGAAATATTGGAAACTTAGACCGGGCATGTAATAATTGGTTAATGGGGAAGGGAATTTTCAAATAAAATTTGCCAACCATTAAGCATCAAACAACTAAATGACACAAGAATAGATCCAGGTCTATTTGAGATCCGGGGTTATTCATAAATACCTGGGCCTAATCATGCATTTGCTGATACAAAATGCTACATTTTAGAATAAAAAGTTCTCCAAGCACAAAATGGTGATGTGTTGCCTGTTAGAAAAGAGTTCTTTTTTTAAACAATATTTTTATTAAGAATAATAAGAATGCGTACATACGATCTAGACATTTTTTTTAACAAAACACTCTACACACTAATAACTAATTAATAACTAATTAAAGCAATTAAATAATACAATAAAAGAAAATAAAAGAAAATTAATAAGAATGATGATGACAAATAAAGAGATAAAGGGGGAGGTTCCATATTACATATTATCTTAGCCAAGTTAAACCATTTTGAGCTTATTCAAATGTAATGGTTGGGATTTTTTCTAAATGTAATAGCAGGTTCCACTTTGCATAATATTTATTAACCGACCCTCTAAAAGAATATTTAATATTTTCTCATTTTAGAAACTGCAAAAGGCCACTAAACCACTGTGAGGCCTTAGGTGGATGCGCAGATTTCCACTTTAACAAAATCCATCTTCTTGCAAGAAGAGAAGCAAAAGCAAAAGCATCTTTCTTTTTTTTATGAGTTGAAACCCCATCTGTTACAACACCAAAAATAGCCATTTCAAAATTGGGTTGCATGTCCAGGTTAAATGCTTCTGATAAAGCATTTAACCTGGACATACAAAACTGGGACACTTTATCCAAATGACAGCGGTCACACTGTTCATCAACATTAGGATCTATTTTAGCTAACTTAGCTTTGCTGTAATTAACACGGTGGAGTACTTTAAATTGAAAAATTGAAGTCGTGCACAGGTTGTAGTGTCATTAACTCTGTTTAATGTACTATTCCATCCCCGACTCCCCCTCCCATGCAGTACGAATTGTATTAAGTGTTGTGGTTTCCAAAGACATTATGACTCCATAAATATTAGAAACTAAGCCTTTAGACTTAACTGCAGTCTCTAAAATGGAGTCTATTACAGATCTTGGTGGTAGGTTGGGGAACTGCCAGCATGGCAACTCATTTATGGTGAAGGCTAAGTTGTCATCAAAGACTCCTTATTTTTGATCAGATATTCCACATTTTACTTCAGCCTTCCTTATAAGCACTCAAAAGACTCCTGTAGGTGCAGTTTGGATAGTAAATATCCACTTTGCATTGTAGAGGTTGTGACACCTGGTTCCATTCCCCACCACTGTAAAGAAGCCGGTGTATTTCTCTATAGTGAACAATTTCACACCAAATCCCCTCTTAATGACTTTGTTTACATCTTAAATAGTTACTTCTGATTTAAATAATTATTCATTTATTTTTTTCTACATAGGGGAAATTCTCCTTTACGCTGATGTGAAGTACATATTATATTAATTCACATATAAACCATATCATGGCATCAGTCTTTTCTCATATCAATATTTTTAGAACTTGAGGACTGTCTTTGTGTTGTTTTTGCCTGAATGAAGCGCCGTTTTCGATTCCACCCGCTTTTCCTCGCTAGGCCTCAGGGGGTTGGTCGCTCTATTAGCGAAAGAGTGCGTGGTTTCTCTCCTTCTGCCCCTCTGAGGCGCACTCCTCTCCCACTGCCTTGCGCCGTAAAACCCATTCAATTTGCACACCGCCCTTCTCCTCTTGTCGCACTTCCTGTGAATTACACTCCAGTCCCCGAGGAACGGCCTGCATCTGTCAAGCGCCTTCTGGTCTCGCTCGCTCTCCCTCTCTCCCTTACCCTCTTCATCCCAGAGCTGTCTTTCTCTGCTGTGAGCAACGGCAAACGAGTGAAGATTTATCCTCAGACACACTCATGTGATTCTCCTGTCAAGGTACTCAGAGAGTAAAAAAAAAAAGTGCTGCATGCTAGCAATTAGCATTGTGATGCCACACATTACAAACACCATATATAAAAGTGACATCTCCAGCTTGAAGCTCTGAACACAAAGATCTCTGAAGAGTTCGAAATTACCTCACCTCGCCCATCCATTAATGCTCTTATGAAAGCCGGGAGCTGGAATGACTACGCCTCCGTGACATTTGCTAATATCTGGGACAGGAAGATGCTTCCTTGACAGCTTTTCTAACCGTCAGACAAAGTCAGCCTCTGACATTACAGCTATTTTTGAGCCAAACTCGTCATCCACATTTAAAAAATAACACCAAAATCCACAGCGAACCAAAACTTTTCCTGTTTCTCATAACGATCAGACTGAGAGATGGAGTTTGGGAAGTTGGACAGTAGGGTGACCAGACATGTCTCTCAACCTACTCTCTGTTTAATTGAGAATGTCTTTTGACAAACTGTTGGAACGTCGCATGGAATATGTTTCGTGCACATTGGTTTACACAGCTTACAGCTTGAGGACGCATTTAGACAGGGCAAGTCAAGGCAAGTTTATTTCTATAATACATTAGCACACACAAAGGTCAATCAATGTGCTTTACAGAGATGAAAGAAGCATAAAAGCATAAAAAGAAAAGTAAGCAATGAAAGTAACCACTGATCCATCCATTATCCGAACCACTTATCCTCAAACAGGGTGGTGGTGGGTGCTGGAGCCTATTCTGGCACTCTTTAGGTGAAAGGCAGAGAAACACCCTGGAAGGGTCACCAGTCCATTGCAGTGCAGACATACACACACAAACACACACACACAGTCACATGGAGGGGCAATTTAGAATCTCCAGTCCAACATGTTTTGGACTGTGGGAGGAAACTGGAGCTCTGTGTGGAAAACCATACAGACACAGGGGGAACATGCAAACCCCACACACAAGGGACCATTGGCCACCCGTCTGGGAATCGAACCTAGGACCTAATTCACTACCATGCCCCCCAAAAAATAACAATACAATAAAGTTAGAGGTAAAGAATGTAGATTGAAGTTTACAGGCTAAGCAAATCTTACAGGCTACATAATACTAAGTGCCATATCACCCTGTTTAGATCTAGGCACAACTAACTCACCAACTCCTGGGAATCAAAGAGACCTTCCAGGCTGATATTCATCAAACATTTCAAATATATTCATGCTTCAAGTTTTCATGCTTAAAAAGAAACAGGATGTCCATCTTGTGGGGGGGGATTAACACATTTGATTTTCAAGTAGGTAAACATGAGTGAAGATTATGATAATCTGTCTTGTTGTACAGCTCTAAAAACCTATCCAATACCCACCCCAACACATGACCAGATATGACCACAAACAGCAGATATGTCACAGTGATTTTTTAAAGCCAGCATTTTAAGCAATATCAATTCTGACTTGCTCGTTCACCTACAAAGACAAAAATCCAGTAAATCAGTTCTTTCTTTTCGTAAAGAGAAACAGCATAGATCAACTTAAGTCCAAATACCTGAAGTCTATAGCTATGGTAAAAAAACAGGATGAATGGAAACCCAAAGGAGTGTGTATTTACTATCTCAGAAAGGTGCTGGTTGTATATGTGTGACTCCCATTCTTTTCCTGTACTAGACTGTAGGCAATCCATTCAAACTTTTCGAATCTCTTTTTATTCAGACATTTGGGTTTCTGGAGGTAGTGCAAGATCATTTTAAGCCTCTTGACTATCTATCCATTCTATTTTCAATTGCTATACTCAACATAGATGCTGCTTGTTGCTGTTATCGACCAAACTGACCCTTAAAGTTAATCAAAGTATGCTGGAGAGAGAGTGAACTAAAAGCATTGCTTGCTTCCCAATGCCCATTTGCCACCTCAGCATTTTAGTTTTTTCTACAGTGGAATCCTGATCTCGAATTGCTTCAGCCTGGACTGACAATGGACCATCTGCAAGCATCCTTCACATGCCTCTTTGTGTGTTCTGTTCTAGTGGAGAAGCTGGTCTACTCCTCTGCTGTCCTGGCAGAAGGTAGCCTGCTGTACGCCAGCCTGATGCATTGTGAGTTCTAGCCCTGAATGCCTCATGCTAAGTGCCACACAAACCATGCTGGGCCTCCCTCATCACCTGGCACGGAAACATTACCTTCTGGGCCTCCATGCTGGCAAATTGCAACGGGTCCATTTGCTAAGCAGCCTTAGTGCGTTAGCAACAAGCCTGCAACGCTTCGAAAACCTGGCCCAACCTTGCCGGCAGTTGCTTCCGTTTGCCTGTAAGCCCAAGAGCTGTTTCCATTCAAAGCCCAGACTGGAGTAAAGGAATACAGTTAGCCCTGATGCTAATTTGATTTGAGTAAAACTGAATATCTATAGCTTCAGTAACTCCCTTCAACAAAAAGAGCTTTGATTCATTCACCCATCTTAATCTAAATTTGGCTTTATAAAAACACACAAAACTAAAGGGGCATTCCAGCATAAAATAGGTGATGTAATGTGTCATGTAATATTCTGTAGCACAACATTGTATGTCTCCATTGCATCAGGCCATGCAACTATTTTCATATTTCACACTAAAATGTAAAGTTAAGTTACATAATATGACCAAATACAATAAGATATAACTTCCAGCTAGTGCAATTGTGATAAATCGATAATTACTGATCATTTTGTCCTAATTTATCAATATATAATTGATCAAATAATGATATTTTTAGTATTTAAAACATGTACTTCACAGGAACATTCAGAAAACCAAGGACAGTTTAGGAGAGTCACATCAAAACAAAGGTATTTTCTTTCATATTAGAGCTCCTGAGTGTTTGTCCCATTTAATGCTCAGAAGTAAAGTAGAGATTCCGGGTCCTCCACACTGACAGCCTGCAGCAGAGCTTCAGCACTGAGTCAGATAACTTTTTTTGAGCAGTTGTCTTTTTTAGCAGCTTCCCTCTGAGTTGATAACTTCACCAGTATCCCTTGATGGACCTTTCTCTTTGTCTTCTTTGCACACGATTGTCTAATAAAAGACAAAAAAGTAGAAGAAGCAAAACCAGGACTGCAGTTTCAGTTCACAGATCAGAAAACAGAATAGACATGCATAGAAAAAAAGATAAATTCCACTGATTGGTTTTACAACTGTTATAGATGATTATCAATAAATGATCCCACTACTCCACATGAACACAGCTCTGTCCATATTATAGTAACCATTTGGTAAAAGCCATGAGATCTTAGTCTTTGTAGTCTTGCAGGTAACCATACAAGAAACGCACAACGCCCTTGTCAAGTTTGCCCTTTTAAGAAATGAAAATCGGAATAAACAGTGTCTTTTATGGGAAAATAAAATGAATACCTTAGAAACAAGTGTGAAACATGTCCAATAGGAATCCTTACTACGCTACAGAAACCCTCACTGCTCGTGACTGTAGCGCCTCAAAGTTACTCCTACCTTCAAGATCCAAACCAAAGTTTCTCCCATGTTAGTATCCACACCAGAGAATCTCACTCTATCACCACTATGAGAGGTAAGCTGACATGTTTACTACTGATGGTTAAACTTTTTTATACTGGCTGGACAGCTCCTTTAATTACACATTTACAGCAAGGCCCCTTTCTCCGGTCCATTGAACAGAAGTCGATAGATTGCTAAGTGTGATGGCATTTGAAAGCTGGGGCGCTCTTTTATTTTGCCTTTCATTGCAAGCGCTATATGGGAGTCTGTTTACAAGAGACAAAACAAATGTTCCTGTCTGGAAAAGGCCTTTGTGAGCACGGCCCGTGGTTCCACACACTGCAGTGTCCTGACTCCTTCATTAGTCAGCTTTACAAGCACTATGGCACTTTGAACTCCAGTTATTGCACTATTACTCACGTCCTCCTGCCCAGTCACACTGTCCATGCGAGCGTGTCAGCCCTTCCAGTGATACAATCAGATTTAACTCTTGGGAACTGTGGAGGAAAAAATAGGGGAGAGCAGTAAAAGTGTCATGTAGAAGGAGAATTCCACCTTTTAAAAAAATCTCTATAATTTAATGGTTAAGATGGAAATAAAAATGTTTGATGTGACCAAATCTGTAGGGGTGTCCACAGTGGTGGTAAATGGAACCAGACGTCTGCCTTTAAAATTCTTTTGCACGAAGTTATTCCATGAAATGGTTATAAATGTGCATACATATATGGAAATGAAAATTGCTGAGGAAGACAGTGTGGCTCACTGTGCATGATGGGGAGATTCAGCCTCAGCAGAGCAGTTTTCACAGCCCCCTATCAGCCATACATGACTGCCGCACTAACCATTCAGAGATACCATCATTTAATGACTGCTGCCCTACTTCGTTGTTGCCCACCAAATGTCATTCCACACATATTATTGAGAATTTTCTTTGACATTATGTTTACTTTTGCCATATGGAGCCGAAAGTCCTGACTTTCATTCCTACTACATCACCCGATTAGAAAACCCAGCATCCACCAATGTTGTTTTGGAGTATGTAGGCTTTTTCATTTCTGACTTATATTCATAATTCACATAAAAGAGGTGAATGGACAAATGGATGAAGTTTTATAATAGTTCCACAAAAACTTTAGGCCTACATAAAGGGCATTGTGAGGCAAAAACCTTTTTTTTCAGATTTGCCACTACATTCCAACATTCCATATAAACACTCAGAAGAGTGATATTCACTGGGGGAATAGAGAGGGAAAAATGGCTACATTTATGTTGTAGACATGACACCTGGTTCCATTCACCTCCACTCTAAAAGTCTCTGGATTTTTCTATAATTAACCAATCTATGCCAAACCCTTTCAGAATGACTGCTTATACACACACACAGACAACACACACACACACAGCAACTGCACACCTTTATACACACCACTGGACATCTACAAACCTACATCATACACATCATCATACATCTACACACCTTCACACACCATCATACATCTACACACCTTCACACACCCCATCATACATCTACACACCCTCACACACACCATCATACATCTACACACCCTCACACACACCATCATACATCTACAC
>JBBPCX010069936.1:0-10994 GCA_037974365.1 Hydrocynus forskahlii | reverse complement strand
CATCGGCTAAAAGCGCTGTTTCGGAATGCGGGGGGCGAATGAAGGTGGGCTACTCGACAAAAGTTCATACTTGTTATGTTTCAATACACCCCTGGTCCATTTCACACCGAACTTCTCCTTATGTGTCTGAAGAATGCACTGCGTGGTTAAAGAAGCACATGCACACAGCATGTACTGAGCCTCTTCACCTTGACACAAGCTGGCTGATGCAACACCACGAGCAACATCAAGACTAGCCTCAAGGTCTTAGAAGCACCTTATCAGTACCTGGACAAAGGACGACAAGTAAAAGGAACCGAATAGCACTATAATTAAACTATTGTGTGGGTTGGACAATGTTTGGGGACACGAACATGCAACATCTGGCGAATGTCTGTGAAATAATTTGGATGTTTTAAAGATGGCCAGACCAGCAAACAGTTGTGTAAGAGAGACAACAGTGTACTCCTTAATTAGAAAAGAGTTTCACAGTTAGAACTTTGAGGCCAGACGAGGGTGAGAAGTCACTGACATGTCAACCGTAATCTTATCATATGCATTTCAGCACATGCTGCCTGCCTCTTCATGCCTTCTGTCCAGAAGCTGACTGGTTATACACGTACTGTTAAAACTGAGTCATTTTGTAAGTTAGTGATCCTTTCACTCTAAAGCAGCTTCAGAAACTCCTTATACCGATGGTTTGTTTCGGTATTGATGAAGTAGACCACCTCAGCTGCTCAGAAAACATCCACCCTCATGAATATTTTTTATATATTTGAATTTTCTTTATATAATTTACATGAATAATTCTGGTGAGGGAATATTAGTCATGCAATTTGCTCAGTAAGAAGTGCGGTTCACAGCTGGGGGATCTGCCCATGTCTGTCAGCTCTGCTAAGAGAGTCCAGAATTCAACGTAAGGACACTGGATCCTTGACAGACTTCTGTGAAACTGGATGAGGCCCTCTGTGCACGTTTGTGTGCTGTGTGTGTGTGTAAAAAGGGGACAGAGGTCGTTGTCCGTGTCCAAAAACAGCAGCTTTCTGCTAAAAGTAGAGTGCAGTCAACAGCTGCACAAACAGGGAGAGTATAGACTAGACCACACTCACGTGAACGAATGTGTCCAGCACTGCAGTTTACAGCATCGGCTCAACATCTCGTGAATACCTAATCACTCATCCGCAACAATGTCTCGGAACAAAGGAACAAACTCCCACCACAGCTGAAGAGGCAGGGGAGCTTCTGTCAGTTACTTCAACAGCACACATAAAATGATTTTGTCCCGTACTGTCCTACACGAAGAAGCGCCAGTAATTGTTTCCTACACAGCAGTCACAAGATTCAATAGAGGATGCAGAAACAAATAAGCAAAAACAAGTCGGTAATCTCGTGAAGTGCTCCGAGTTTAATGAGCAGAAGATGGTAGACCAGAATGTCGAGCTGCAACGAAAAACAAGCGGGAGCTTAACACTCAGCCACTTTCTGGAAGACAGTTCGCAACTAATTCTGCAGGGTTCCACCCCAGGACTGACTGCAGAGCAGTTAATGAATCCGACACGCTGCATTACGGCCATCGTACACGATATTCACTGAAATGTTTTTCCTCTTTTGAAGGGGCCTCATTTCAAAAGCTGCAATTACAGCTGAAAACGTCCGATTAGCCCGATCCAGGCAAAGTCGTTATCGAAATAATGTGGACTTTCTGACCACACACACCTCCCGCTTATTCGCGGTTCAGCAGTCACAGATTCAGTCATTTGCTGATTTTTTCTCAGAGCCGAAGTAATAATTGTCTGCGGAAGCACAAGCGCATTAGTGGAAACCACAGAATTTTTATTACTGTAAATTAAATTATTACTGTATTTACCTGCTTATACCAAAGTAAAGGACAGCACACACCAAAGAAGGTACACGTGCATGAATTACAGTACAGTCTATACAGGGGTAACATCAGTATTTATGTTCTAGCACTGCAGGAGTTCCGTGTAAACTGTGCAGTACAGATATGGATTTACCTTTACGTTTTCTTTAAGGGTAATGTATTAAGCCGAGTTTAAAATGAAATTAAAGTATTTTGGGGGCATATTTAGGGTTTAGACTATAAAAATAGGCATTTTTGTACCACAACACAAATTGCGTTTTTTCACTATACGCGGGCGCTCCTGGAACGTAACCCCTGCAAATGTTGGGGGTTTACTGTGTATATTTTTGGAGCTGAGAACGCACACTCAGCAACTTCAAACATTTCCATTACTGTGCACCATCCAGTGTATATTCCCAGGGCTTCAGCTCAGAGATAATCAGAGCTTTGTACCTGCAGGGTGAAGAGTTCAGGCCACAATGCAGCAGCGCTTCACAGCATAATAAAAGCAAATTCACATTTACAGCATTTGGCAAATAACAGGGATGTGTGCGCGCACACACACACACACACAAGACCAGCATTGTACTGTTCCCGGTGTCTGGAATGTTCTGTTGTGCTGAAATTGTCTCTGGCTGAGACCGAGTCTGACATGCTCCTGCGCAAGCACACATTCCGCTGCTCTTATGTAAGAGGACGAGCCTTCGCTGTTGTGTCTCTGTCTCATCTACATATCCTTCTAAAGCAGGGACCTCTCACTGATTTATCAATATCTAATGAATGATGGCGTCAGCCAGCACGTGAAACTGTTAATATGTTCTTGTTTTACATTGTTAAATTTTATTTTTGGGGCTATTGGTAGATATCCAGTATTTCGTGATTCTTGTGTTAGGTAGAATTCTAACTTCTAACAGTTGCAAACATTCGTAAGACAACCAATCATCAACATCTCACAGCTTCTTGTCTATAGTTCATCAACATTGAATCATCTTGACAAAAAGTTCCCAAACCTTTGCAACTCACGGTACAAAAGCCTTCGAACGATGCTTAAGTGTACTGTGGGATGACAAACAGAAATATCTGAAAATTATTTTGTAGCCATAGATAACCAAGCCTTTTATGGGGAAGGCTGAATGGGCAGCAATAAAAAGACATTCACTTGTATCCTTGTCACGTAACTGACCAGAGCTTTAGTGTTTATGATGTGCGTTTTGCTCCGTGTTTGTTTCTTTGCATTTTGTTTTTTCACCTTTTGCTCTGTCCTCGCCTTCCAAACATGTCACACCACTGACTCCCTCTCCAAACAGATTTCAAAGGGGGCTCGACCATTTTCTCTCTCTTTCCCAATGAGTTTCTGATGTGTCTCGACCATTTTTTGAACGATCAGTACTCTGATCAACTGATCAAGTTTCATACAGCCACACTTTCGCTTACTAACGGACATCTTGACATTGGTATGATTCCGAAATTTTGCAACACCTATTTTGGCTACATAAAAAATATTAAAAATAAAATAAGACTTAAGAAAAACAAGAGTGTGATTGCTGATGCAAGCAACAAAGGAATGTTCACTGAGCACACAGATTACAAGCAAAGAAGTTCTTTGAATTTTGGTAGAGACATCGCTGGTTCCTGAGATTATAATAATTATAATATATATATAATGTGGTTTAACCAAACAAAAATCAATATTCATCAGTAGTGCCGATTTGGAGTTTCATGTTTTTTTTTCACCCTTAACCTGCTTGGTAGACTGCAAGCTAGCTCTTACATCTGTATCATCGATGAACAGCGCTAGTTCTGCTGGCCACAGGTGCTTCCAGGAAACTATCAAGCTGTGTAGAAAGACCTCGTTGCTCCTTCCACCCTGACGGGCTGCTGTAAGGAGCATCACAGAAAGAGAAACAGGACAAAGAACGGAACCGCTTAACACAAATTCGCCAAACAATAAAAATAGATCCTATTATTTCAGCTACTGGCAGCCATGGACCACAGAAACACACAAACAGACACACACAAAGACACACACACACACACACACACACGTGAGAACAGCTCTTAGGTCTTTTTCAGACATATCTGACCTGAGCAGAACAGATTTTCTGTGGTCTGAACAAAGGTGGTTTTAAAACAGCTTGACAACACAAATCAAATTTTGGTCATTTGCTTTTCACAAACTGAACACAAGTCTTCAGATAAATCAGTTTTCTCCATTTCTCAGCAGCGTGAAAGCTGTAGACATAATACGAGACTCCATAGGAGGGCTTTGGTCTGGAAACCACCGACCTTGCTTTTACGCTTCAGAACGAAACGCTCAGCCTCAGAATAAAAAATGAGTCTGTGGAAGGCACAGCTGAAAGAGAGGAAATGAAACTGTGAGGGGAAGAAAGGTAAAAAAAAAATAAAAAAAACAACAACAACTTAGAGCACAGCTGTGTGTTTATCGAAGGTGGATCTAAACCAGTGGAATGAGCAGGTACGTGTGTGTTTTCTGTGGATGAACAAGTCTGATCCTGCTGCGTTTCCTTCTCATTGACCCTGGTTTAACTGAGCCGGTAGATAATGGTACTGTAGAAAGTACTGAAGGTCCTGAAGAAGCAGAATCGTGCTGCAGTGGACCTGCTCGGGGGCGTTGCAGCTTTTAGCTGGACTCTGCGAGTGGCACAGTGTGATGTCATGGCAGTAAGAAGCAGCGATGTGGCCGGTCCTGTCATGAGGTCAGTCTCTCTGGCTCTGAGACGCGTGGCCGTTTGCTCACACACAGCACGCTTGTGGTCTGCCTGGCTATGTTTGCTCAGTAAAAGCCTTCTAGGTCAGACCGCACACTCTTCACTTGGTCCCTCCCTTCTCTTCTCATCTCTTGCCGTTTCTCTTTCTCTGTTTGCCCACCCATTCATCCCTCCATCTCGCTTCCTTCTTTCTGTTCTCTGTTAAATATGCAGCAGGCACAGTGCGCGATGGGCATGAATATTCACCGTTTCTAATTTGTCCATCCTACGTGGTGCTGGTTGCCGCGCTGGGCCTCTGACACACATCAGACACGCTTGCAGCCCCATTGTTCATCAGGTTTGCAGCACACACTTCATTAAAAGGGTCTGTTAGAGATGGTTCAGTCATCGGTAGCTAAAAGGCAGAGATTTAATTTGTTCTGTATTTAATTGTCAGCCAGAAAGACACGGAAATAAAACCCTCGCTCCAACTTTTACTTTTCAGCTGTCCCTATTTTTTAAAATAGCAGCCAAACCCAAGAATGCCATTAAGCGGAACCTCAAAGCACCGAACGAGAAAAATATATAAATGAAATAACATTCAATCAGTTCTCAATCAAATCCATGTAGGGCCACATTCTTATAACAGACTGCTGGAGTGTTCTGTAAATGCTAGACACTGTAATGTGGTTTATTTCATCTACATGGAACAGAAAGGACAATCAAGCCATGCAACGTCTCCAGTAGCTGACACATGCTCATCTGACCCGTCCTGATTGGTCACACACTATTACATAAGACCACACAGACAGAGAGACATGCACATCCACTGAGGTTCTTCACGCTCAGCAGAAGGAAAACAGACAGGCTCACAATCTGTTACCGAATCTACTAGACACACTCTGACAATAACAACCTGACCCAGATATGCTGCATTATTGATCAAACGTTGGGAAGGATGATTATGCAAAAATGGGAAGAAAATTGCAATACAAGAGCACGGAAACTAGTGTAGTCAGATTTTTTTGCTAAGTGTTTTCCCTACTTCAACACTTCTGGCGAAGAATTGAGTAAAATATTGATTTATGATTTTGCAATTGCGATGTAGACGCAATTCTTTTCTCTTTTCTTTAGACTCAGACCTTTTCCACCAAGCAGATTAACACGTCAATCTTCAGACACTTGATTTCTGGACACCAGACTGCCAATTCACAAACTGTGCCGTTAAGATTGATACCAGTAATTCCCCAATTAAAAACTCATAACTCAGTGCTGAAGAATGTAGAATATAGGCAAAATTACAGCTCTTGCGATCTGAAAACTGCACTCCTCCAGACTGCTATTTTGACATAAAAACTATTAGTAGCTCAGCCCTAATCTGACCCAAGAGGATCT
Source organism: Hydrocynus forskahlii (assembly GCA_037974365.1). Classification (NCBI taxonomy): domain Eukaryota; kingdom Metazoa; phylum Chordata; class Actinopteri; order Characiformes; family Alestidae; genus Hydrocynus; species Hydrocynus forskahlii. Next base: position 5,051 of record JBBPCX010069936.1, on the reverse strand, counting down.
TCCTAATTTAATTAGGTCAATCGGTTGTGCTAGGTGTGGGAAACCACAAAAATGAGCAGAACCTAGAGTTCCCATGGCTGGAGATCCATGTTTTATTTCTATGCAAACCAAGGTAATCCAACACTGCAGAACAAAACCATTCATAGATGTGACTGTAACTGTATTGTGTATGTTTCCATCTGCATATTCTATATGTAAAAAATTAGGATTGGCTAAACCTGTTTCCTCTTTAATGTGTAGACACTCTATGACTAAAGTGTCCATGAGCTTTGAAAAGTGCAGCAGCACTCTGTTCACAAAAAATACATAAGTTAAATGTATTACAAAAAGCTGCTTTCAGTCTAACATTCCCAATCAAGCGTAATCACAGTCAGAACACCAATTTGTCTTCTCCATTCAGAAAACCTGTTACGTTGCTGCCGCTTGTAACAAGGTGGTAAATTGTGCAGCTGACAGTGACAAAGTGAGCTTGAAAAAGCCTGAGCAGAAAATTAAGTGAGACATTTGCTTGCTGATATCCCAAAGAATCAACGCAGTCTATCCATCCACTGTTTTAAACAAATATTGCTGAAGAAAGTACTCTAAAGAAATGAGGTCCATTCCTAAATCAATCTGTATGCTCAATCAATCTGTAAATCAATCTTAAACATCAAATTTATGTCAGTAACACGTACAGTGTGAGTATGATGGTCATTCAATTCTGAAAGTGCCCACTTAGGAGTAATCAAATGATGGGACAAATGAAATGCATCACAAATGGCACGTCTGGGAAAAAGAGGCCATTCTAATGAGCCCATCGTTCATTTTATGCAGAAGTGGTACTTCAAACAGTTGTTCTGGATTTTAAAGTGGCACATCAAACCAAAGAACTGCAGAGCGAGTGATGGATGGATGAATAACCAAAGCACTTCTGCTCCTTCATTCAGGTGCAATTATCTAAGCTAAGGTGCAGAACGAACAAAAAAAAAAAAAAACTATTTCCTCATTTCTAGTCTCAATGGCATCATTTTATTGCCACTTTTCCTAAAACCACTCTTACCTTCTATACTCAGCTCGAAGCAGACGTGACAGAAGGACAGAGTTCCTGTCTCTGTTTCCAGCTTGCAGATGCTGCAGATGTTGTCATCATTCAGGTCTATGTTTACAAACTGCTCCTCTTCATCCATTGCTACAAAAAAAGCAGAAATTAGATCCAATCAATTCTGTTTTGGGAGCACCTTCATCTCTCTGAATTATTGAACAAAGTACCCGATTATCATGACATCATTTATGAGCTTGACTACAATATATCATAGAGTTACAAACCGAAACTCACTATACAGTGAGATGTTTGTTTCTTGCTAAAATAGGATCATTTTATGGTTAATTCTTTTCACTTGTGTTCTGACTGAGCAATAACATCACCAATACACAACACATACTGTTTACAGCAAGTTCTACAAAAGTCCTATTCATGGGGAACTCATAGACTGGAACACAGACAGAACTGGGAAAATAGCTCACAATTAAACAGACAGATGTCTTCCACTCAAAAATACTGAAATGTCCTGTCTGGAAAGTCACAAGATGAGAGGTCAGATTATCTCAGTATTAAAAATGAAACTTATCAGCACTGAAAAGTTGCCTACATAAAGCTAAACTCAACAGCTCTGGAAACTGCTGAAAGACCCAAAACACAATAACAGCACATGTTTTTCCAGATACATGACATATCTGAAAACAGTTCTTTGGTTTATGAAACTCTTAAAACCTAAAATGATCAACAAGAACAAAAAAGTGTTTCCGGAGAGCACGTTTATTTGACAAGCATAAATATACGGTTTCTTCAAATGTGAATAAAAGTATAAAACAGACATTATTCGTCCATCTATTGTTATATATTATGACCAATATTTAGTTTTGAGTTAACACTGACCCTGATTTAAGTGAGACTCAAATGTCCTGTCTGGAAAATTACGACATGAGCTGTCAGATTATGAGCTGACACTTTATCTCCTTAACTACGGGTCTCCACTTGATATCACACTTTATTTGTTATTTGCTTTATATATTTTATACTCATAGTTAAAAGAGATAAGCATCCACAGAGCTGCAAATCCTATCTGGTTGCACTGTACAGTCCTGTGTATTGCAATGACAACAAAGATATTCTATTCTATTGTTCATATATGCATTCCGCATGACATTCTTTGGTTTATGAAACACTTAAATCTAAAACTTGAACAAAAATATTATCTGGAGAGCACATTTATTAGACATACATGTAATGTTTCTTGAAAATGTGAACCTATGTATAAACCAGGCATTATTCATCCATCTATTGTCATATTCTGACCAATCCTTAGTTTTGTGTTAAAACTGAAGGAGACTCTAAGACTGCAGATCACTGTTAAAGTTACCCAACAGTGACCTAATACCTAAAAATGTTCAGGTGTGACGACTAGACCACAGACTGATCTCAGGCTGCTTTAAAATGAGACAATTGACTTGTGTAAATGTAAAGAAAGCTCTATAAAACAGAACATATTCTCAAGAACTGGCTCACCTTACAACTTGCAGCTGAAGGACAAAGCTAGCAACTAGTTAGTTAGCTGAGGATGGAAATTCTTGTCTTTATTAGAAAATGTGAGCCGCACACAGGTCTAGAAACATCTGTGATGTGAGCAAACAGTCAATTAGACAGTAATGGCTGGTGTAAAGACTATTTTAATCGTTGTTTATCTCATTAAAGAGGCTCCGGCTGGCTAGCAAGCCCCTCTTCACTTCACCCACACAGAGTTCACTCGGACCGTTATCTGGCTGAAAACGCCAGGATTTAACCTCAAAAACGTCGTTTCTGAACACCACACCTGTCTAGAGCACATGTTAAGATACTCACGAACCAAATGTGTTACCTTATATGCCGCTGCCAACGATGTTTTCAGTACAAATTGTGAGAAAATGCGAACTTAACACGAGCCGCCACTCGTGGATGGGCGACAGTATTGTTATTGAGCAGCAGCAGCTACAAGTCCCTGCACGGAACAAACCATTATCACCCAAACACGGGTGAGAGACACACGAATTACATGCGGAACACAACACTCTGAATATACATCACTTATTTTGTACTAAAAAATAATATCGAAGCCACAACTACAGAAATCCATACTAAGAAATATCATTTACGTGCTCGCCCATAGATAACTATTATACGAGACTAGTAATAAAAGAACGTAGAAGTGTTATTTCTGTCCAGATTTGTCACATTTTGGGGCACAACTTTTGATTAAGTAATTATAAACCCATTATCTGTTTATATTTATGCTGTAGAAGTCTGTTCTGACGTTTTAATCAGACAACATGACGTTTTAATCAGTACAATATGGTACAGTCCACACCTGAATCCAGTGCTCCTCAACATGACGGCGTCACTTTTGGACTATAAAATGGCTGTTATTTTGTCGTCTCGACTATACCACATTGTATTGTGTCGTTATAGGGATTTACAAATAGTAAATGGTGGGTAGACTTATTATGTAAGACTTATTTAGCTAATAAATTCGTGGGGGAATTCCACAGGGGAACTTCTCCATGCTGGCCCATGACGTCACGACCAGGGTTTCATGTGAAGTCCCAATAAACAATCCACCAGTAAAACCATTAGCCTGCTCTCAGGTGTTGTGTTGCTTTCACATCAGACTTCTGTTCTTTTATTTGCACAACCTATTACTGAATTCTCCCCCAGCTTGTACCCGGAAGCTATCAGAGAAACCCGCAGAAATGGCATTATAAGTCACCAAAACGTCATAATAGTTCACCTAAATCAGGTGTTAAAACATTATCATTATGTGCAGTATCTTATATGCAATAGTTTTAGCAGGTAAAATGTCACTACCTCTGTCAATATCAAACAACTGAGGACACTCCAGTGTGTACCCTGCATATATATTCACACATATATAAATCCACTATGTACATGCATACATATAATCAGTGTGGACATGCATACATATGTCTTACATACCTTTATGTATATTTATATATACACATGTGTATATATGCACACACCCAAATTTCCATATTTTGAGATTATTCGAATAGTGTATATTTTTTTATACTATACTGATATGTTGTATAGCTTTTATTCTATTGTTTTGCTGCTCTTACCTTTGTTCTGTCCACTTTCTGTCATAACAATGCAACTGTGGGACTGATAAAGGTTCATCTTATCTTATCATAATATCATTTATATAGTACTGATCTCTATTTCAGCAATAACAGACTCCAAACTGCCACTTGTGTCATTAGAAATTCATTTAACTGTGTTACCTTTCTATATTATTTATACCCAGCATTTGTGTATACAGCATAGTGTATTTTACATTGAGATTTTTCTATATATTTTTATTTTACTGGATTTATTTAGACTTTGTGTTTAATATTCTTCTTGTCTCTGTGTCTGTGTGTCTGTGCAGTCATAACAAAAGCAATTTCCTCTGGGATCAATACAGTTTTCTGATACTGATTCTAAATGTTATTATAATTGACCTAAATGACATTTCCCTCTTACTTTCTCATTATGCTTCACCCACTGGAGCTCCAGACAAGGCCAAACCACCTGAGCTTTCACCTGCAACCACATCTGAACATGAGGTTCACCTTGTTTGTTTTTGTTTCTAGCGGAGGGCTCATCACATAACAGGCAGCTGATTTATGCTCAGGAGTCTGGAGATGGAGGCCCTTTCACTCTTAATTCACTCAAATGAATTGAGGATAAGAACAAACACGACCATGTAAAGAGCAGAGAACAGAAAGAGGATTTAACTGAAGACCCCAGGGCCTTTCTAGAGCTACAAGTTAGAGCTGGGGCGCCTCCCTCTGGTGAGACTATGTAACACCTCCGATCTCTTAATATGAGGCAAGTATAAATCTAGAAAACACATTTTTATTGTTAGATATAACATGTCTTTTTAACATTGAACATTAAACATCTTTGTACAAAATTTCATCATATATTCTGGAGAGTAGAAATGCTTCAAACATGTATATGTGCTTCAAATATGTGTATA
>JBBPCX010069935.1:0-10995 GCA_037974365.1 Hydrocynus forskahlii | reverse complement strand
CCCCCACCCATATACAGTAAACCATGTACAGGGCTTACATTCCTAGAGCACCCATGTATAGTGAAAAACCACGATGTGGTAAAAAAACATACCTAAAAATGCCTGTTTTTATAGTGTAAATCTAAATATGCCCCCAAATGTGCTCCCAAAACACTTTAATTTCATTTCAAGGTAAACCCGTATCCATACTGTACAGTTTAAACTGAACTCCTGCAGTGCCAGAATGTAAATACCGATGTTACCACTGTATAGACTGTGCTGTAATGCTGCAATTTCTTTGGCATGCAATACATTCATTTAATTTACAGTAATAAAAATACAGGGCTTTAAGAAGAACAAAACGAGAAACACGAGAACTTAGTAAATTAGTAAATTCTATTTTTCTCCATAATTTAGCACTAAAATGCATGAAAACGATATACTGGCACGAAAAAAGCTGTGACGTCCGAGCCTCGTCCGCCGTGCCCCCTCGTCCTCGTGCTGGGTTGCTAAGCGCTGTACCCAAACATAAAGAACCAGCATGAGGATGAGGGGGTGTGCCTGATTAGTAGGAGGAGACTTTTCCCTGTGAGCAGAAAGTTTACGTTTAAAAACAGAAAGATGGAACATCGTCATCTGTAGTTCATGCAGTGGGGAATATTTGTATCATCTGAAAACATCAGAGAACAAAGCGTTTAGGAGCAAACATGGTGGTCCGAGCCAGAACAACCTGATTTCAGGCTTGAGATGCCTTGTATGCATGGGCACCGGACCCAGTGTTTTAGGGGGCGACTTTTAAAAATCATTAGTTTTGTCCCCCCACTTATCCACCCAGCGATTTTGTATGAGTGAAACAAGTGAGACAGCGAGTGCAGCCCGTGTCCTCGTACACGCCCCTGCCCCCCAAAAACACTATGCTGTCTCCCCCACTCCCACTTCCCCATTCCAGACCCTCAAAAAATGCCCCACGCAAACACGCACATTAAAAAGGCTTCTGACGCCTGTGCTTGTATGTGCATTGTCTTAAACTGCAGCTTATAGATGGACTTAGTTCATCATTTTTCCTGCTGAAACATATTTGATTTTGCTCCCTCAGCATATTAGGTCATATTTTTGCAGCAAAAAAATTATTTTCAATGAATATTTCCCTTCCACTATGCCTATGTAATATGGATTTGTGTGTATGTGTGTGTGGGGGGGGCGGGTTTGTTTTTATCCCCTTGCTATATAAAGCGACCTTGGGTTTGTGAAAGGCGCTATTTAAATGTAACCTATTATTATTATTATTATTATTATTATTATTATTATTATGCTTCATGCACGCTGGAGGATGCAGAAAACAATAAATGATCAATATAGAATTAATCCAAAACTGACCAACCATTAAATGCTCCTGAAGGCTTAAACATTTATTGTTTATGATCAGTCATGTTTTCATGTGTAAATAAGTGTGACTTTTCATGTGTTGGTCAGTGGTTATATGTGTAAAATGTGTGTGTGTGTGATTATTTGCAGAGTTTTAGTCCGGAGTATGAATATTCCCCGGCTTTGAGTGTGATCAGTATCTGCGGCTGCTCTCTCTCTGTTGCGGGTTTGGTCATTACGGCATTATTCCAGATCTTGACGAGGTAAGAAGTGCACACAGTTTGGTTCGTACTGGACGGTGACCCAGTCTGCACAGTTTTGCCTCAAATTGACTCGTTTATGCAAATTCTGGCACTGTATGGCATACTGTCTAAGGAAAAATATGGACAAAATTCAAATTTATAGTGAGTCATCCAGTGTCAGAAACGGCATAAGTGAGTATATTTGAAATAACTGAACAACTGGAAAGGGGCTGAGGTGAGTGTAAGGTGATTGAGGGATCCATAATACTACCTGGAGGCAAAAGACTACCACTGGTAGCTACATGAGCCTCATAGCTACTGTGTAAAACTTCACACAGCAAATATGTCCTGGATGATTGACCACAGTTCGGGTAAGGAGCAAATTTAAGTGCAGGGGTTTAATTCTGGAGGGGCTAATTTAAGAGCGAATTTAGTGCTGAAACATGTGCCCAAATGTTCCTCCTTTTATGAAGAAACAGAGGCAGTTTACAAGCAGAGCTGGGTTAGGTAGCTGTGACATCTGTACCTGCTCGGTCACGCTCCCAATGGAGTCTCTCGCCTGAATATTAGGGGATTTATGGCTCTGGACTATCAGGTGATGTCAGGGATAAAGTATGCATGGTGGTTTGGCATCTAGTCAACCCAGGTGTGGGTAATAGGACCTAATAGCCAGATTACGGGGTTGCTAGGTGCCAAACAACAAGTCCACCTGTGTTGTGTGAAGCTCTAATGTATTGTTAAGCGTTGTGTCGTGTGATTGGTGGTGAGTGGGGGGGGGTTTATAAGCCGATCATTCCCCAAAATCTGTGCATGTTCACCCAACTCAACTGTGGAAGGACAACAGTTGGCACATTACGGCTGGGTGCCAACGGAAGGTCTGAACTCTGGTGTGGAATTCGAAAGGGTCACTGTCTGTGAACCTGTCTCATCTGTGTTTGCAGGTTTAACTTCGGAAAACGACACAGCCAAGAAAACTCCACAAAGGGTGGAGCATGCAGCGTCCACTCCATAGGGACTGTAAAGTAGGAGTGAAGGGGTTTCGATGATGAATTCCCTCTTCCAAGTTTTTGTTGTGTTTATACTATGAGGAAAGCTCCTGCCTTTGTTTGAATAACAGTTTTGCAATTAAAGTAACGTTTTCACTCCAAACTGTCTCCTGCCCATGTGTCCTTCCATAGACCAGCCATGACAGATGAACACGCCACAACTGGACCCTGCGATGGTTCCACTTACCTTGGAGGAGGACCCGCTACAGACCCTGGCGAGCCACCCGACCCAAGTGGAACAACTGACCCACGTGGTCGAGCAAATGGTCACCGCCTCATTTGCAAAAGCTCCGCAGCATGCTTCCCTACCCGAACGCTACGGAGGGGATTTGGTGGCCTGCAGAAGTTTCTTGTTAGCATGCAATTTATAGTTTGCCACATATCCTGAAATCACTGAGGCTCAAAAGGTGTCATTTTTGACGCAGCGCCTGACCGGGAGAGTGTTAGACTGGGCGACCACTGTATGGGAAACAGAGGGAGACAGGGCTCCCAGTTACCAAGACTTTAGAATCAAGTTCAAGGCGGCTTTCGACTTTTCGGACCATGGTCGATCCAGCAGCGCCCGTCTTCTGCAGCTGCGACAAGGAAGTTCAGTGAACTTCCGAATCTTAGCTGCAGAAAGCAGGTTTAATGAGCCAGCCTTGGTAGCGGTGTTCCGTAAAGGACTGAATCCAGATCTGCAAGTGGAAATAGCCCGAGATGAGGGCCTATCGTTGGATCAGCTGATCCAGTTGGCGACCGTCTGGATCAACACAAAAGGGCAAAAGGTCCCGCGGCCAGTACCAAGAATCCAAAGTCGGGAAATAAGGTGTCCACCCCGCTGATTTCAACACAGGACACCAGCCAGCCTGAGTCCATGGAGTTGGGTCGCCATGCCCTAACCTCTCAGGAGCGGAAAAGAAGAAGAACTGAGGGCCTGTGCATGTACTGTGGGGGTGCGGGGCATTTCTTGGCTGCTGGTTCCCTTCTACCAGCCAAGGTCAGACCTACTTTGACACTAGATGCAGCTAATAATGGCCAATATGAGTTGAATGTGAAACTTTGTCATGCTAACCAATCTGTGTCTGTTTCTGCACTTGTAGTGGGGCGGGCATTTTTACCAAGCTTGACCTACGGAGCGTGTACAAACTTATGTGAATAAGGGCAGCACAACAAGCAGCCATTATCATTATTTAGTAATGCCATATGGCTTGGCATCAGCTCTGGCTTGTTTTCAAGCGTTCATGAATGAGGTATTCAGAGACTTCTTACAAAGGTTTGTGATTGTGTATCTAGATGATATTCTTATCTACTCAAAAAACTTAAAGAACATGTTGCCCATGTGCGTGCGGTCCTGCATCCACTGCTCGAACACGAATTGTACGTGAAAGCTGAGAAATGCGATTTCCATACTACCGATCTCTCATTTCTCGGTTACCGGATTGGTCCCGGGGGGGTGGCGATGGAGAAAGATAAGGTGCGAGTAGTGACAGATTGGCCAGAACCCACTACCGTAAAGGAACTGCAAAGGTTCCTGGGTTTTGCCAAGTTTTATTGCAGATTTATAAACGGTTTCAGTACTGTGGCCACACGGCTGACAAGCCTGCTTAAGGGGAAGCCGAAGCAAATTCGGATGACACCCTCAGCTAAAGCGGCGTTCAAAACATTAAAGGGGCGGTTCACTACTGCTCCGGTGTTGAGACACCCGGACCCCGTGAAACCGTTTGTAATGGAGGTCGACGCCTCCGCAGCAGGCTTGGGAGTGGTGTTATCACAGTACTCAGACTATGATATCACCAACTGTGAACTGCTGGCAGTCAATGCGGCGCTAGAGGAGTGGTGTCACTGGTTAGAGGGAGCTTGACACCCATTTACTTTATTCACTGACCAGCGGAACCTAGAGTACATTCAACAGGCAAGTTCGGTGGGCCCTCCTCTTTACTAGATTTTATTTTGTGATCATGTATCGCCCTGGCTCTAAAAATGCAAAGGCGGATTCTCTGTCACGCCTCTTTCCAACGCCAGGGGCCCCAAAACCAACTGAGCCCAATATCCCCTCTGCTCTGATTCAAGCACCCATCCACTGGGATAAAGACACAGAGATTGAAAGAGTAAATTCTCAGGGCTCCATCCCGCGGGAGTGCCCTAGTGAGAAATCATATGTACCACAGACATTACGAGGAGAGGTAATAAAATTGGCCCATAATACCCTGGCGACAGGGCATCCAGGGATCCATCAAACTGTCGAGGTGCTTTGACGGAAATACTGGTGGTCCTCACTACAGGTGGATGTAGAAAGGGCCGTATGGTCCTGTTCTGTCTGCGCCGTATCCAAGACCACCCATAGTTTGCCTTCGGGGAAATTGATGCCCCTACTGATACCGCAAAGACCGTGGTCCCACAGAGCAGTGGACTTTGTAACGGACCCCCTGGTATCAAACGAACAGTCACTCTGGTGGTGGTGGATCAGTTCTCAAAGGGGGTTAGGTTCCTTCCTTTTTGTTCCCTACCCACCACCTTAGAGGTACCAGAGGCTCAGATTCAGGATGTGTTCTTGTCCTATGGCATCCCGGAGGACATCCTATCAGATCGTGGTCCCCAATTCATTTCTAGAGTGTGGGCTGCATTCTTTAAGAAGTTTGGAGCCATGGTTAGTCTAATGTCTGGGTACCACCCTGAGTCTAATGGCCAGGCGGAATGCGTGGTCCAAGAATTGGGAAGATTCCTCCGGGCTTATCGCCATGGGCAACAGCACGACTGGGCAGAGTTCCTCGGCTGGGCTCAGAACTCGTTACGTCACTCTGCTACCGGCCTAACGCCCTTTGAATGTGTGCTTGGGCATCAACCCCTGCTCTGTCCCTGGGATAGAGAATCATTGGATGTACCAGAAGTTGATAGATGGTACCGCAGGGCAGAGTGGGTATGGGAAGGGGCACATTCTTCCATCAGCAGAGCAGTTGATAGGTCTGGCTCTCCACTCGGGACCTCAAATTACAGCTTCCTTCATGTAAGTTTTCCCCTAAATATTTAGGACCTTCTTTAGTCATGAGGCAGGTGAACCCTGTATCTTATGAAATTAAGTTGCCATCTCATATGAGGATTCTTCCTATATTTCACATGTCTCTACTGAAACCTGCTGTGACAGGTCCGTTGGATGAGGGTGCTGTGGAGGCCACGGCTCCCGCAGCGATCAAGGTCGAGGGGGCTCCGGCTTATAGAGTAAAACAACTCTTGGACTCTCAAAGGCATCGAGGGGCCCTTCAATATCTGGTGGAATGGGAGGGATATGGCCCCGACGAGAGGAGCTGGGTCTCTGCCAGTGATGTACTAAGTCAGGAGCTAATTCATGACTTCCACCGGAGACGTCCTGAGAGACCAGCTCCTCGGCCACGGGGTCGTCCACCACGGGACCCGAGGTTAACGAGTCCTCCCAGTCACTGTGGGCGGCCTCGTGCGGCTGCGAGGGTGGTCGGGGTTGCCCCTCGACCCTCCCTGGAAGCCGGTTTTAGGGAGGCGGGTACTGTGACATCTGTACACGCTCTGTCACGCCCCCAACGGAGTCTCTTGGCAGAATATTAGGGGATTTATGGCTCTGGACTATCAAGTGACGTCCGCTGCAAACACAGATGACTGTAAAGAAGGAGAGAAGGGGGTTCGATGACAAATTCCCTCTTCCAAGTTTTTGTTGTGTTTATACTACGAGGAAAGCTCCTGCCTTTGTTTGAAGTAACGTTTTTAATCCGAATTGTCTCCTGCCAGAGTGTCCTTCCATAGACCAGCCATGACAGTAGCACTAGTGGTGCTAAACAAGGGATAAATTGTTTTTATTGTTGTAAATAATGTTTTTATTCTTAACATTTTTGTAAATATAGAGAAAAATCCATATTTATAGACATCAGAAATTGCATAAGTAAGTGCGTTTGATATAACTCAACACCTCAAACACTATGAAACAAAATGTACTTAAAATGTGCTTAACCCCACCTTACTTTACCCCTAAAAATACACCAAACCCCTTCATTTGAATTAAGTGGCGATTCATTTTTTAAACCGACCTCTTAATTTTATCTTCAAATTAGTAAAAAACAAGTAAAAAAACAAAACAGAAAAGGACAGCCTCTAGTGGCCACTGACGGAACATGACAGTACCCCCCTAGAGCGCGGGGGGTGGTGGGGGGGTAAGCTGTGGCAAAAGAAAGGGTCCTGTGGGCCCCACCTGGACGCCTCTCGGTAGTGTCCATCCTGGCCGGTGCTCCGCACAGCCAGGGCGGCCTAGGTGGGTCCCATGGTCCCTTCTTTTGTGGGATCTCCTCCACTGTCCCTTCTATGTACTCCAGGATGGCGCCCCGCGGGGAACCCTGCCATGTCCTCCAGGACGGAGCCCCTAAGGGGAAGCCCCGCCATATCCTCCAGAACGGAGCCCCCTATGGGGTTAGCTGCCCTGCTACCAGGAATAGCCGGGGCACTGCTAACTGCTGTAGCCTCGGGTGCTTAGCTTTGTCGCTCGGGTGCATAGCTTCGTCGCTCAGGTGCGTAGCTTCATCGCTCGGGTGCGCAGCTTCGTCGCTCAGGTGCGTAGCTTCATCGCTCGGGTGCGTAGCTTCATCGCTCGGGTGTGTAGCTTCGTCGCTTGGGAGCATGGCCTTGTTGCTCAGGAGCATGGTCTCGTGGAGTGCCAAGATGGGCCGCATGGCCACGTGGAGCGGTGAGGTGGGCTGTGTGGCCTCGTGGAGCAGCAAGACGGGTGCAGCTGTTGGCTTAGGCAGAGACTGAGAGCTTGTCTTACTGGCCCTGTAGCTTCATAAGCTAACCGAAAAAGCACCAACAACAGCGAGTAAAACAGATATTAGGCTACTTACTCATCGGAAATGTCTTCGACTGGATCAAGACAAAGCTCAAAGTGCCTCTGTTCATCATTGTTGTTTATCCTCTTTTGTGCTACACGAGTATGTGCATTTGTTTATAGCGGTGAAATGGGACATGTTCTCACCACCCCCTGATAAAAACAGTGAGCCAATCACGCCACTGCTATTCAGCTATTCAGATTGCTGTTTTACATCTGAATGGCTGAGGGGCGTCGCTGCAGCGTGCAGCGGGACAGAAAATCACAAGCTTCCTTTTTATTCTATTTACAAAACACCATCAGTGAATTTTATTTTAAAACATACATATTTGAAAACTAGAGGGTTCAAGGTTTCTAGTGGTGTTACTATGTTTCTTGGACAAAAACTCATACAGCAAAATCCAAAAATCCTTCTGGAGGGAGCGCTGACTTCAGAGGGTTAAGGAGCAAAATTAAGGTGTTTGATTTCATAGTGAAAAGTGGATGAGGTGAGTGTAAGAAGCCACCTGGGCTTAGTTACATGGACAGTCATGCAGTCATTTAGTTACAGGGACAGTCTAACAATCATTAGTTACATGTACAGTTTTACTGTCATTAGTTGCAGGGACAATCTTACAGTCAGTAGTCACACGGACAGTCTTACAGTCATCGGTTACAGGGACAGTCTTACAGTAATTAGTTACATGTACAGTCTTACTGTCATTAGTTGCAGGGACAATCTTACAGTCAGTAGTCACACGGACAGTCTTACAGTCATCGGTTACAGGGACAGTCTTACAGTAATTAGTTACAGAGACAGTCTTACGTTCATTAGATGCAGGGACAGTCTTATTGTCATTAGTTACAGGGACAGTCTTACGTTCATTAGTTACAGGGACAGTCTTACAGTCAGTTACAGGGACAGTCATACAGTCATTAGTTACAGGGACAGTCTTACAGTCATTAGTTACAGGGACAGTCTTGCAGTCATTAGTTACAGGGACAGTCTTACAGTCATTAGTTACAGGGCCAGTCTAGCAATCATCTTACACTGAGGGTTAAGTGTCTTGCTCCAGGACACAATGGTAGAAAGTGGGGGGATTTGAACCTGCAACTTTGCGGTCATCAGGTTCACAAGCAGGCGTTTTACCCTCTAGACTACTACCACCCTGAAACTTCTGCCTTATGTCCAATGTATGAAAGATACTCATAGACTGTGGTGCATGAGTCCTCAAAGCACAGCAGAGCTAATATCGCTACTGCTAGTAATAGTAGTGGTATTTGTGCATATAATGAGAAATCCAGTTCATGTAGATCTAGCAGTCCCTGAACGTCTGACTGGATTGGGGTCTTTGCTGAAATGGCACAGCTGTTTTCTTGTTGCATAGCAGCTTCTGTACACCAGGTGGAGCCAGTAGGTCTCCAAGATTCTTCAGAAGGTTTGCAAGAGCTCAATGAAGCCAATTTCTCATGAGTGTGTGCACTTACACACATCCAGTTGTATGCAAAAATTTAGGTGCCCTGATCCAGTGATGCATTTATTTGTTGTTTTAGCACCTTTGCACCTTTTATTTTGCATAGTTACTTTTTATATGCAGAATTTAATATACTGGGGAAAAGTAAAACATAAAATGTGTTGCAAAAATTATGGCGCGTACACACACACACACACACACACACTCATGTGCACATATATGTGTATATAATAATTCTGAATAATACATATACTAATCTAATAATACATTTACATTTAAAAATGATTGTAAAACATACAATATTTGCTTTATCTGCTGCATCTGGAGCATACAGATGAGTAGCATTGACTGTAATTTCCCTGGATTTAAGAAAAGAACCAAAAACCCATCGATTCAAAAAGTTTATCGAACATCTGTCAGTGAATATGTTTTATGTTTTTGTGGTGTGCAGGAAGTCCCGAGGTGCCAGTCCAACTCTCTTGATGGTCAGTGTCTGCATATGCATGACCATCTTCTACCTCCTCTTCATCTTTGGCATCAACAACCCGGTCAAGCAAGACACCTCGCATGGCCTGCCGGACAAAAACAAAATTCCACCATCCAGTTTCCATCAGGAGCCGGACAGGGGCCCATGCACGGCTGCCACTGCCCTGCTGCAGTACTTCCTACTAGCCACCTTCACCTGGAGCGCTCTGTATGCCATCCACATCTTCTTCCTGTTCAAAAACGCCATTTCTGGATCACCATGGTACTTCAATTACCTCTGCATCGCAGTCGGCTGGGGTGAGAGACCAGGGCCTGTCATATGTTGTATAAGTTGATGATAGCTATATTTGATTTCTTCGGAAAGATGGTAATAATTTTTGAAAGCTCTTGTGTCCAACACCACTAATGAGCCCCAAAACTGACTCCAGTCCAAAGAAACATTGCCTGAAAGTGACCTGAACTTGCCCTCTTCACCCAAATTTCAGAATTAAACTTAGTATTTGGGATTCAGTGTTTTGGCTGTGGGTTACAGTCAGATACTGCGTTTGGTTCATGGTGTATAGCGTTTTGGCCAGTGGGACACAGTGGGATACAGTGTTTTGGCTATGGGATACAGTGGGATACAGTGTTTTGGCTATAGTATACAAAGTTTGGGCCATGGGATACTGAGCGATACAGTACTTGGGCCATGGGATACAGTGAGAGACAGTGGAATACAATGTTTTGCACATTAGACACAGTGGGAGACAATGTTTGAGCTGTAGACTGGAAAAAATTGGGAACCTCTGATTTAAGCTAAAATAGTATCCACCATTGCATTTGAACAAGTGATTACAGTTTTGAACAAGTGATTACAGTTTCTCCCTACAGATCTCCTAGATGGGTCATGTCTTTATAGAGATTTCATTTTGAGCTGTTCTTTCTTCCTCCCCTCCAGGCCTCCCTGCTGTCATAGTTGGCATCTCATTAGGTGTGACATACCGACCTGATACACCCCTGAACTACCGACAGGAGGAGTTGTGAGTTATGATTCTGTTGTTGTGTCAAATTCTAGAAGACACAGTTTTGTGCCTAAAATAATTTTTTTGGGGCACAAATTAAAGTAGCCAGTAAATGAAAGCACAAGGTGGCCAGTGCAGAGAAGCATGGCGCAGGTGTTTCTAATAAAGTGACCAGTGAGGTAGTTGTCTATGACATGGTGGAGTATTCCATGATCTTTTAGTGGATTGTGGTATCTTTGTCCTATGTAACTGCGGTGCATGTGTGTGTGTGTGTGTGTGTGTGTATGTGTGTGTGTGTGCGTGTGCGTGTGTGTGTGTTGCAGTTGTTGGCTGGCTGCTCTGGATCTCGACAAGAAGTTAGATGTGCGGAAACCCATGCTGTGGGGTTTTCTTCTCCCTCTGGCCTTAATGCTCTTTTGCAACTTTGTTATACTCATGTACTTTTCGGGCAGGACCTGCAGGACGAACCGCGCCCTCAACAGGTCTGATTACTCATAATTCATAGTGGCTACTGGTCAATATATCACTGGCTAAAGTAATTCAGAGAAGTTACTGGACTTTACGTGGTGATGTTCTCTCCCTCAGCTCACGGGTGACCCC
>JBBPCX010069934.1:0-10996 GCA_037974365.1 Hydrocynus forskahlii | reverse complement strand
GAGAGAGACAGAGAGAGAGAGAGAGAGAGAGAGAGAGAGAGAGAAAGAGAGAGAGAGAAAGACTACACACTACTTTATTTGCCCGCTTTTTGCTTTTATGTGCACTTTTGGGTCCAAAAATTGGGATTCTGTTTTTCCTTTAAACCTGGAAATAAACAGAACATATATTTACATATATGTATATATTCTACAATACAGATGTCCATATTTACATTTCTAGATTGTATAGTGTACATTTTATACTGTACTGTTGATATAGTATTTTATTCTATTGTTTTCTTAATTTTTGCTGCTCTTAACTTTGTTCTGTCCACTTTCTGCCATGACAAAGCAACTAAGGGACTAAGGACTAATAAAGGTTTATCTTATCTTATCTCATCTTGAACAAAGAAGCAAACTAAAGAAGTAATACCTGAAAAAAATATCAGCGCTATTTCTAAGTTACTATTCAAATTTTAAGCAATGTTTACGTCACTGACCGTGTTAAAGCCTTTGTACAAAAAGGTCAGATTCGTTGGTCGACTCTAATGCGTATCTGATCCACTCACCAGAATCTTCCGCACAAACTTGGGAAATGCTAGTTCAAGTGCACAATGGCATTAAAGCATAGGAATGTCACCAAGTACTAAAAAAGGATATTTTCACTCAAACCTATTATGCTTGTAATGTCACTTCTAGTGAAAAATGTTGCATAACATTAGAAAAGAATACAAAATAGGAGCATGAAATGTTTTAGATTTTTGTAACCCTATGTGTGTGTGTGTTTATAGACACACACACACACACACACACACACACACACACACATATATATATATATCCATTTACACAGACATAGGTATGGTTTCACTCACAGCTCTACACAAGTGATATTTGTTTTGTCTTGACAGTGCTCCTTTAGCTTTGGCGCATTAATCAACTTCAAATCTTAGTATAACGTTCTTATTAGCACCAAACCTGTGTTTTGTTGGGCTGGAATAGTACTGCCTTAATCAGTGAGTGGGCTGTAGCAGGACAAGATGATAACCTTTGCCATCTAGTGGTCAAATCTCACTCTATCTCCCCATCTCCACTCTCTCTCTTGCACAGAGCCATTTCATTAGTCTCCTGTCGTGAGACGCCAGGGAAAATGATGAGTCATGCAGCCTGTGCTGAGTAAAAATTCAAGGACATACCCGCAAAGCAGACAGCAGAAGTTTACACTGCAGCCTACATCACTGAACACTACTGAATAGACATACACACAAAACATAAATATACACCAAACATTACAACCATCTGGCTAATAAAGCGGTAGGTTCCTTCTCATGTCTCCAAAAACAACCCTGACCCGTCGAGGCACGACTCCACAAGACTACTGAAGGTGTACTGTGATATCTGGCACCAAGACTTTAACACTAAATCCGTTCAAGACTGTAAATGAAGAGGTAGGGCCTTCACTGATTGAACTAATCTTTCCATTTCACAGTACCTCTATTGGATTAAGATCCGGGGAATCTGGAAGTCAACACCATGAACTCTTCGTCATGTTTCTCAAACCTTTCCTGAACAATTTTTGCAGTGGCGCAGGATGCATTGTCCTGCTGAAAGAAGCCACTGCCATTAGGTTATATCGCTGCCATGAAGGGTTTTACTTGGTCTTACTTGGTCTGTTTAGGTGGGTGGTATGTCTCAAAGTGACATCCAAACAATTGCCAGGACCTAACACTCCCTTTGACAACTTGCCTAGTTTCCATAGTGCACCCTGGTGCATCTGTCCCACATGTAAGCAACGCTCACACTCCCAGCTATCCACGTCATGTAAAAGAAAATGTGATTCGTTTTCTGTTCCATGGTCCAGTTCTGATGCTCATGTACCGACTGTCAGTGTTTTCAGCAGTAGAGAGGGGTCAGCATGGGCACGCTGACTGGTCTGTGGAACTTTAGCCACATACAACCTTCTTTCTTAACCAGTATTAACCAGCATTAACCTACATTAACTGGTTGTCCTTCTTTGGACCACTTTTGGTAGGTACTGATCACTGCATACTGGGAACACTCCACAAGACCTTCTGCTTAAGAGATGCTCTGACCTAGTTGTCTAGCCATCACTATTTGGTCCTTGCCAAAGTCACTCTTACACATCTATTCTGCTTCCAACACATTGTGAACTGACTGTTCCCTTTCTGCCTAATTGAATTTAGCCCGTGGCAGGTGGCACTGCAGGGAAGATAATCAGTGTTATCAGCTTCACCTGACAGAGTGTATATATCATTCATGCATATGCACACACATACACACATATACACACACACACACACATCAGACGTGCAACCACATATTCAAAATGAGTTGCTGCTGGTACTGTTTTTCATAACACTGTTAGTTTCACAGGCTGTCTATGACGTAGTTGAGCACTATGGGTGTAATAAGAATACGCCCACCAGGGGGCAGTCAAAGACTAAATCTAAACAATGCTGCCAGACTGGAGACCAATTATGACTGTAGATGACTATAACAATTAATCATTTTAACGCTTTGCCAAATGAATCATTTTATAAATCACATCAAAGTATGTAATTTACACTATGTCTAGCATGATGTGTGGTGTACTGGGAAGATACTAAATTTAATCTGTGTGACTGTGTGCAGTGTACCTTGCCCTGTCCTATTCTGGCCTCTAGCTTTCTGCACTCCTGCTGCAGGGCGGCTATTTCTTTGTCTTTAGAGAGGAGTGTGTCTGCGTGCTGGGCCAGGTCTCGTGCCCGCTGCCTCGCAAACGCCCTCTTATACTGCTCTACTGCACCAGGCTTGACCGGGATCGGGGCATTCACCTGTAGGGAGAGGTAGAGAGAGAGCGAGAGAGAGAGAGAGACAGAGAGAGAAAGACAGAGAGAGAAAAAGAGAAAGAGACAGATAGAGAAAGATAGAGACACAGTGAGAAAGAGAGGGAGAGAGAGAGAGAGAGCAAGAAAGAGACAGAGATAGGGAGAGCAAGACAGAGAGTGAGAAAGAGAGAGAGAGGGAGAGCGAGAGAGAGCAAGAGAGAGATAGAGATAGAGAGATACAGAGAGAGAGAGTGAGAGAGAAAGAGAGCGAAAGAAAGAAAGAGAAAAGAATAAATACCTATGTCTTACAATTGAGGCAACCACTCTAAAAAAAGAACAATAGACTAAACTGAAAAACATTACATCACGTTACTTTACGTCCATTTGGTAGACGCTTTTATCCAAAGCGACTTACAATACGCTCAAGTTTCAGGACAGTGTGGAATAAAACTGTTTTATCAAGCTAAGTGCTTGGTCTGTCTGCTCTGTGACAACAGTGAGGCTTTAAAAGAAAAGATACAGTCGCTGGATTAAAACAGGTTTTCATGACATCCCATCCCAAAACATCTCATCATTTTTTGCTTGACTGCTAGTCTGTGTAAAGACACACAGCGTAACAGGTGCTGTACAGTTACAGCCAGCCAATCGCCACGGCCACCAGAGAGCAGACAGGTGGCCTTGCATGTGGCCCCGTGGAATACAGTTACAGTTGGACACACACCCACACACACCCACACACGGTATACAGATAAAGTGTCATAAGTCATTTATATATTATTAATATACACCATTCAGCCATTACATTAAAACCACTGACAGCTGAAGCAGATTCTCATTACAGTGGCACCTGCCAAGATGTGAAATAATTTAGGCAGTCAGTTCTTGAAGCCGATGTGCTGGAAGCAGAAAAATGGGCAAGCTTAAGGATCTGAGCAACTTTAACAAGGTTCCTCCGAACCAGGCTTTGTGGGGTGTTCGCAGCATGCAATGGTTAGTACTGGTCCAAGAAAGGAAAACCAGTAAACTGGTGACAGGGTCAGATATAATAACCGTTCTGTGGAATTGGACCAGATGGGCTAGCCGTCACCCCCATGCTCATCAGTGAACCTAGAGTACCCAGATCTCACTGATAAGTATGTGAAGCAAAGGCTAGCTGTCTGCTTTGATTCCATAGAAAAGCTACTGCAGCACAAACTGCTGATAAAGTGAATGTTGTTTATGATATAAAGGTGTCAGAACACAGAATGCATCACAACCTGCTGAGTGTGGGGCTGCCATGCACTGCGCTCTGGAGGCACCTACCATGGGGACATGAGCATCACGACTGGACCAGAGGAAGGCCAAGTGCATGTGCATCGCTTCCCTGGAGAAGAGATGGCACCAAGATGCACTATTGGAAGAAGGCAACCCGACGGAGGCAGTTTGATGCTCTGGGCAGTGATCTGCTGGAAAGCTTGAGTTCTGGAATTCATGTGGATGGCACTTTGACATTGACTATCTACCTAAACATCGTTACAGACCAAGTATACCCCTCCATGGCAACGAAGTGACCTCTTTCAGCCGGATCACGAGTCCTGCCGCATTGTTAAAATAGTTCAGGGATGTTCTGAAGATGTTCAGGTGTTGACCTGGACTCCAAGTTCCCCAGATCTCAGTCTGTTCAACCATCTTATGGATGTGCTGTACAACCAAGTCTGATCCATGGAGCCCCTGCCTCGCAATTTAGGATCCGCATCAGAGGTCTTTGAGGAGTCCATGCTTTGACGGGGCAGAGTTGTTTTGGCAACATGTAGGTCACCTAACACAATATTAGGCAGGTAGTTTTAATGTTTAATTAAAACACCAACTGTGGAAGAGAGAGTTCTTTCCATAATCTTTCCACAATCCTGTCTCTTTCTCGTCTCTCTCTCTCCATCTTTCACTCATCCACTCTTTCGTACCAAATGCAAGTGTTGGTACATATCACTCCCCCACTGTTATCTTTCTCTCCAACACACACACGCACGCACGCACGCGCGCACACACACACACACACACACACACACACACACACACACACACACACACACACACACACAAAGACTGCTCTATCCACTTTAAAGGGCCAATGTAACAGAGAACTGATGTTTTTCATCATTTTGATTAAAAGGCAAAGTTAAAGTTAAATAAAATAAAGTTTCAAAGTATATCATTCATTCCCCAGCCCACAAAACTAAGCTGCACAAATAGACTTTTTTTAAACTTCACTGTTTTTGTGATGCTGTGAAAACCAACATCAGCAGTTTTCTGCCTCTCCAGCCTATTAGAGTTTAACCCTGCCAGTGGAATACAAGGCCAGTTACAACAGAGCTCATTTACAAACTTACACCAGTCTTAAAAGTACAGTAACAAAAACACACTGTTTAATTCTAAGAAATAAAGTCAGAAAACGAATGAACGAATAACCATTTTTGGCACGTAAACCCTCACAAAAACATAAAATGGACCCAGTTGCTAAAAAAAAAACATAGAATATAAGACCTTACACTGAAAGCCCTGGGGCTAGATTTATATTATATTACATAATCAGGTCCCATTAAAAAGACAGTGTGAAATGATAGCTGATATTCGGACACAGCAGCAGATCCTCGGCCACACAATGGCACACTAGACTGAGCACGGCTCACAATGAAAGACTTCACTTATGTCCCCACAACTAACAGTGATTGCTCAATCAGCTGTGGGCAGCAGTGGACTGTAATTTAGAAACAAAAGTGCAATTCAAAAGAGCTTCACTTCAGTTCTTTAGGCAACAGCAAGTTCAGCTCCAGTGGGAGCGCGCACGCTGGACACTATGTTGCAACTCTGAGAGCAAACTAAATGAGGGCCAAAGATGGCTGGAGTGATGGATTGGTGCAATTGTGCAAGACAAGCGGTTGGTGTAACAAGTTGTGTGTTTATATAGTACCGTATTCTGGAAGGCAGGGCTGAATGTGCTTTGTAAATACTGTACAATCCACAAAAATGCGGGAAGGGCCAATACATGTTTTGATATCTATACTGTTAGTTCTAGTTATATATCTACTTATTTATCATGCTGCTAGTTCTAAATCAATTAATTATTCTATCTCCTGAAATACGGGCTGGCCTATTCTCAGCAAAACAAGATTAAAAGCTATATAACACAATACGATAAAATAACTTTACAACTAATACAGAAAATACAAATATAGACATGTATGTGTATGTGTATATATATATATATATATACACACACACACACACACACACACACACATACACAAACATACATACACACACACATATATATAAAGGTTTATGTTATCTTGTCTCTTTTACAGGTACACATTTGAGTGTCATCAGTTCACTGGGAGCATCAGGCATTTAATAATGTAACAAGACATGTGATTGTTCTACAATTATTCCAATGCGAATTCATTTGAAAGTTTCATCTAACTTCATGCAGATATTTTACATTATATCTAAAGTCATTCACAGCAGTAAAATAATTTTTACAAGGACTCTTAATGTGGTGTTCTCTTTTTGGTACAGAAGTCGTGTACTTCTTATTATCAATTTATTACAGGTTCCTGCATCACACACTTCTAATCAAAACTTTCAAAGTCATTTAAGCTGTGATGTCACTACTATGGATGTATGTGAATATGAGTGTAGAGTAATATAACCTAGAAGGCCTGTTTGTAGCTGAGCTAGAAAAAAAACAACAACAATAACACAAAATAAAGACATAAGGTAAGAACTGTTGTCTTTTTACTGTTGTCTGGCTGGATCACAGTAGAATAAGTGGTAGTGAAAATGATGAAGAATTGGTGGAATTGCCCTTTAAAGTCCTTTATGTCCTAAACTGGTCACAGGTTTCATAAGGAACAGAGTTCAGATTTAGCGTTTTGCAATATGTGGTTACAACTTCGATCCAGTACACCAAGCTCTTGCGTCAGATTGTTGTGGCTGGGGCTGAGAATATCTACTGGATATCTACTTAGGAACTTACTGGGGATATGAGTTTGAAATGAGGAAATGAGGAAATGAGGAATAACTGTGGATAAGGCGTAATGTTTATACAGCTTTGTGTGGGACGTACCACTTTAAGGTTGGCCTCCTGCAGCTTCCGCGCCCTCTCCTCAAGTCGCTTAGCGATAACGGCCAGTTCTGTGTTTTTCCTCCTCAGTCTCTTCACCTTCTCCTCCGTCTCAGGACAGCTGCTCTTCCGCTGAGGGAGGAACAGCAGAGATTATAACGAAGACAGAAGTAGATTCAAAAACAAATATGTTTCTGTGGGGCCTTGGTTTGAAACCAGGCAGAAACAGTTGTATGTCCGTCTTAAAACTTTCACGGGCAGTTGGTGGCCTGGTGGTTAGGGAGTTGGCCCTGTGATCGGAAGGTTGTGGTTTGAATCCCAGGACTGGCAGTAGTGCCACTGAGGTGCCCTTGAGCAAGATCCCGTCCCCACACACTGCTCCCCAGGTGGGTGAATGGGTTAAACACAGAGAACAATTCCAAGGTGCTGTGCTGTGCTGTGGCGTGTTCACGTGTGACAAATTTCCATATTAAAGGCTCAAACTGCATATAAGCTAGTAGAGCCAACGCCTTTAAGACAGTGAAGTTTTTCTTGATCGACTAAGATCCTGGCACTTATTTACTACTTAATGTGAATTATAGTCAATATGTTATATAGCAAAAAGAAATCTCACATCTAAGATATAAAAATGCTTTTATGGTCCATAGTCCAAAATAGTCCAACGCAGTATTCAACTATTGGGTTTTTGGGTGGACTAAGAAAACTCTCACCTAGAAACTCTCAAAGACACAAGCATGCAATTTTGACCAGGGAAGAGTGGGTCACAACATAGTTGAAGTGAGATGTAATGTGGATATTTCATGTAGTTCAAGCAGGACCTGTGAATTTTTACAGAAATCGAACAAATGTTTCCCACTGTTCAGCCTTCAGGCTTTTTTTGTATCATTAAAAAATCATCTCTACACCTAGATTATTTCAATCACACTTTTAGTATATATGCATTATGTATGTATGTACGTATATGTATGTATATCTCCATACATGTGTATATATACATACATATACATGTATACATTTTACATACAATACTGTATTGCTACTGTTTACTTGTTGTGTCCCTCCCAATAGTATCTTATTTTTTAAGTGAAGTATTTGTAAACTTAGGAGGACGATATTTCGTCTCACTGTGTAGTACACACATATGTATATGGCTGGGAAGACAATAAAGCTCTGTATGACTTGAGTAGATGTAGTATGACACAAGAGATAAGGACCCGAGTTGCACTCGCCGCATTTTCAGCAAAACTCTTTACACTTAGCCCTTAACTGATCTAAATGCTTTTCCACAAGAAAATACAAAGTGTGATTGCGTGGTTGCGATAAAACCAGTGTTTGGAGACACACAGCCATTGGTTTTATGGGCAAAAAAAGGCTCAGTGTGGATTTGAACGAGTGCTCTTCTGATTCTCTTCATTCAGTGCCCTGCGCTTCACCGTAGCCACATTCATGGGCTGATTATTTTTAATTAAACCTCAACAGACAGTGACACACGTCTTTTTTTTTTAACCTAAGCTTTAGTGTCTGGAAGCCTGTTTATGAGTCTGCTGTGCGTTTTGCTCCGTGTTTGTCGCTGTCGGGCTGCCTTAGCCATAACGTCACAGACTCTCTCCCCAACACATTTTAAAGACTTGTCCGTCCTCTCCCTTATTATCACATAAGCGGCTCAAACACAACTTTTTAAAATTGATCAATATATTAAGCCCCTGATCAAACCAAAAAAACAGATGGAATAATAATAGATTATAAAAATAATAATAGAACTTGAGAAGGACAATAATGTGATTGCTTATACATTCACACTAATTATGATGTGAATCAGACACAAGAAACAACACAAGAAAAAAAAGGCCTAGAGGGGCACTGTTGATCCATAAACCTGCAGAGCTGTCTGGGAGTAGGAGTCGGTGTGTACAGGGCCGGGGGCACTCCAGGGCCGCATTGTGAACCACTGGGCTAGAGTACTGTCAGCGCTCATCACAACTGGATCAGAACACTGAGAGTGTCTGCTTGATTTGTGGCTGGTGGATGTCATGTAAATAAAACAACTCAACTTCCTGCTACATTTGCTGTAGTACTTTGAAGCTAAATAAAAAGTTGCCACATTTGACAGTCTTTTCTCACTTATTGTATTTACATATAATTATACAATTTCACGCATTTTGGGGTGCATCTGATTTAAGCAACAAAGATCTGAAAAGACTGTTCTGTTGCTTTTACCAGGCTTTTACATAAATGTCTATATCTAGCCCCGCCCCCTGTCCTCCCAACACTGCTGTATCCCTCTGTATTCTCAGCATGCTTTGTGCTAGTGAAGCACTGGAACACGGTTATAAAGTTCTACCTGGCCTAAGATGAGCAGAGAATGCAGAATCTCACCAGCAGGCTGTTCTCTTCTCTGAGTGTGGAGCACGTCTTCTCCAGCTCCTCCAGGGCCCTCAGCAGCTCTGAGTTCTGCCGCACCACGAAGCCGTAATCCGTTCCGTTCTGCATGAGACAGAGAAGCTATATTTAGTTTTGACACGACAACGGGTTAACGTGCCCAGCCCTAATATATAAAAGATTAAGCTAACAGCTATATATATGATTTTAAATACGAAAAGCACCTCTGGATTCAGACAGATTAATCCAGTCTCTCTCTCTCACCATCTCTCTTGCTCTCTCACTCTCGCTCTCTCTCTATGTCTCTCTCTCTATCTCACACTCTCTCTCTCTCTCTCTCTCTCACAAACACTGCTTTTTTTTCCTTTGCTGTCAGCTAGCAACTTGTGCTTCTCTGGCTGCTAAATGAACACCTCCTCTGAGGGGTGACAGCCAAATAGGGGCTTTTATTGGAACATCTAAATCAGCCCACTGAAAACAGAACAGCGTATTATACTGCCACATCACATCACAACAGAGAACAAGAAGAAAAAGAGCGAGAGAGAGAGAGAGAGAGAGATTGAAATAAAAGGAATCTCTGGTCTAAAGTGGTACAACTGACTAAGCGCTGACTTTATTGTTAAGAGACTGCGAGTTCAGTACCCCCGACCATGTCATATCCATCCATGGCCGGGGGCAAAAGAGAGAATAACTGGACTCTGGATAGGTCGCACGCCCCTCCCTCTCCCCCAGCACTTAGTACGGTGTTAGGTGTCTGTTAGCTTTACAACCTAAATCTAGCCTTTGGATGATGTTAGTGTTGTTTCACTGTGTAATTTAAGTGCTGAAATCTCATAATTTTATTATATAACAAAAAAAAAAAAAAAACTCTCCACACTACTATTATGAAATGTCTTTCAAGACAAATATGAGGTTTTTGTCTTTCAAGACAAATGTGAGCAGAAATCCAGCTATGACCTTCAGAATATGGCTAGGAATGAACAGATCACAGAGAAAAGCAGATTTGGATTCCAAAAAAAAGTTGTTGGGCCTAAGGGCTATATTGCCAGTTGAGATCTCAGATAACACACACCATTTGCATGACTGTTATCATTAGTACACATCAAAGCCATATAAGGAAAGAGAAGGGGCTTTTTAACTGATATGGTTCTGAAGGGTGAGGGTGAAGCTAAGCTTTTGTTAAAGCTCTTAAAATGTGATTAAAAACAGCTAAAGGAATCTGATAGTCAACACTGAAATATATTCCGGCTGAATTTTTAATTACGGTTTAAGAGAAGACATGATATAGATGCTATTTGTACAGAAATTTGAAAAATAGTTTGCAGGACCAACTGTCATGACTGCAGTATCTTGTCTTAATGTCTTCATTCCGTGGGGCTACCAAGGTTTGATTCACATAAATAAATGTGCTATCATTAAAAGCTTAAAAATCAAAACACCCACAAATTTGAGAAAAATATGATGGCTTTGTGGTGTGTCAGCTACATATTTACATACAGTTTACATACATATTTGTATATATATTTTTACAATACAGTCATACTTATATTCCTAGATTTTATATTGTACATCTTTAGACTGTATATTTGAACATTTTATTTTATACTATACTGCAACATAGTACTTCATTCTATTTTTTATTTTATTCTATTCTATTGTTTTTCTTAATTTTGCTGCTCTTAACTTTGTACTGTCCACTTTCTGCCGTTAC
>JBBPCX010069933.1:0-10996 GCA_037974365.1 Hydrocynus forskahlii | reverse complement strand
AGATAAGAAATTGTCAGGCATCGCATATATATATACAATATCTTAAGATAAGATGTTAAGGTAGTACAACATTCCACTTGTCACCTTTAACTTAAGCATACTAAACAATTCAGCCACATGGATGACTGAAAACCATCACCAACACACTGCAAGAAGTGGCTTTTGTCTAAGGCTTAATATACACATTGTAAATTACAGGTGTGTCTAGTAGGTTGTGTTGTGGAGAACTGGAATGAAAACCTAAGTCTGATACTTTTTCTAAGTAAAAAAAAATTTAGTCAGAAAGATACGTGATTCATCAGACCAGGCCACCTTCTTTCATTGCTCCAATTCTGATGCTCACGTGCCTGTTGTAGGCCCTTTTGTTGGTTAACGGGTGAGCATAGGCGCTCTCCATCAAGATGTGGCCTTTTCCCATTTTCCTGTCTTGCTACTGAAGGGGTATTTTACTGATCAGTGGTGATTGGCATGGCACAATTATATGGGTTTTAATGTAAAGTTTGTTACGTTTAAATTCATGTCTAACCATACAGTAGAACGTTGTGAACCGTCTCCCTCAGAGGCTGGAAAAGGGGTGGAATCCCCCCCCAGGTCCTTGAAGGCCAGACTGGACATGCAGGTGTCCAGCTTGGAGGTGCCAAGAGGTGGAGTCAAGCAAATCAGGTGATAAAATATTATTGGTTAAAGGGCAGGCTGGAGGTGGCGACTGAATATTAATTCGAAGATAACTAACTAAAATGAAGAGGTGGAGTTAAGCAAATTAGGTGATTAAACTTTATTCGTAGAAACTAAGAACGGTGGAATTAAGCAAATTGGGTGATAAAACTTTATTGGTAGAAAATTTATCAGTTGTTTGTATTAGAAAAATGGGAATTTTAGGCCTATAAGAACTCTGTACAGAGCCTGGTGGACGAGCGAGCAGGCCGCTCCCATGGGCCACGGCTGTAATCTTTGAATAAAACAGCGACGCCGTATCTTTCTGACTCCATTTGATTTTTTTGACTTAGAAATTGTTTGACTTTCGTTCCAGTTCTCCAAGACACTACCTAATATATGCCGCTGACAGGTGCCATTATGTCAAGATAATCACAATGTTATTCAGTTTACCTGTGAGTGTTTTTAATGGTATAGCTGCTCTCTGTAAATGTGCATGAATTCATAAAACAATTTAAACAAATATATATAGGTATTGTACTTGCATTATGACAATTACAGATCACATAACACCACACAAATAGACAAAAAAATGACGATGGGTTGTTTCGGATTATCTGCATGTTGGCTTTAAACTTTTGGCTTTGAACATATGCTACATAGCCGTAAGTATGTTTTAGAGCTACCCTGGTCATCTCTAAGTGCTAAGGAAGGTGATACTTTTTTGTCCTCAGTTTTAAAACTTATTGCTTTTTTCAGGATGACAATGCATCCATGCTCAAAGCAAGGTCTGTATTGAAAAATCTGTAGTGTTAAATGCAGAACTTGATTGGCCTGCAGAGCCTTGACCTCAAAAGGAGACCATCCTCATATTAATGCTTATGGTTTTGGAAAAAGACAATTGACAAGGACATATTGATGTTTGAGTGTCCACATCCTTTTTTCAAAATTGCGTATAACTATTAATGAATTTCTTTCGTCAGATGTTACTGAGGTCAAACTTTTGGTGACCCATTTTTTGTAAAGGGGGGCATTAATTTAGTCAAAAAGGGTCCTATGCAAAATGGGTCAGGTGCCTGATCCCCTTAAAGCTACCCCCCTCAACCCAACATGTGCTTGTGCACCATGACATGATGGTTCCGCGTTAAATTGAGTGCGGAAAGTACAGTAAGCTTAATAGACTACAAAACTGGCAGGGAATTCTTATCAGAATTCAACATGCAGATAATCTGAAACAACCCATCGTCATTTTTGTCTATTAGTGTCATGTCCTGTGAGCTGTAACTGTCATAATGCGAACCGTACATATAAATATTCATTTAAATTGTTTTATGCATTCATGCATATTTACACAGATCAGCCATACCGTTAAAAACACTGACTGGTGAACTGAATAACATTGTGATCTTGACATGATGGCACCTGTCAGAGGCTGGGATATATTAGGTAGCAGGACACCTTCAGAGGGCCTGTGGAGTCCATGCTTTAACAGGTCAAGCTGCTCTGATGGCACAAGTGGGGACCTATACAATATTAGGCAGGTTGTTTTAATGTTGTGGCTGATCAGGGTGTGCAATCCAATTTACTAATGATTGCACTGTTGTCAGACAAAACAGATCAGCATGGAGTATAAGACATTCTAATCTGGGCCTAAAATGGCTTATTCCTCATGAATTGTAAAATGTGGTACAGCAACCTACTAGACACACCTGTAATTTACAGTGATATATATTGTCTCAATATGATCAAGCATCTCTGAAATGTTCTGGATCTAGTCTGATTCATGGAGGCCACACCTTATAGCTTACAGTACTTGAAGGACCTGCTGCCAAAATTTTGGTGCCAGATACCACGTTACACCTTCAGAGGTCTTGTGGAGTCCATCCCTTGATGGGCCAGAGCTGTTCTGGTGGCGCAAGGGGGGCCCGGACAGTGTTAGGCAGGTGGTTTTATTGTTCTGGCTGATCTGTGTGTATTAGCTCAAATGCCAGTTGTCAGGAAGTGTCTGCTATGAAAGAGGTCTTTGATATGGTGGCATCTACGGCGGAGTTCCTGAGGAGCCAGACAGCCTGTGCTTGTCCAAATTATAGGCACTTCAGTCTTAATAAGTATGACAACATAGGCCAAACAAACTACATCAGCGAAAAGGAGCTTTAGTTGCAAGGAGAAGCTCACTGGCGGGGACAGATGGACACTTAACAGGATTGTGCTAAACACCACAAAACTATGGGCTCGAACATGACCACACAATTGAATCAGCACATCTTAACAAAAAAACAGCTTCACAAAACCTGAAATTTACGGCAGGGCCCAAGCCCTAAAAGGCATCACCCTGTGTAAGTTCCAGTACTATGATCTGGAGTTATCATAGTTCTTCCTAGATTTAGATTCAGTCCATACACGTTTCATTTTATTTATTGTGGTGTGAACATTCACTGTATGAATTACAGTCCTTATCTGAACAAATCTGCACTCTTGGATCTGTGCCATTTGATTTTTCCAGATCATTCCGGTTTAGTCCACTTTACCACGTTTCCCGTCTGATGCAATCGCCACCTTTGAAGGGAAATACTGTGTGATTTGTTATATCAAATACTGTGTGCATTAGTTAAACATATCCTAATGCCAGCCTCTGCTCCTCTAACCCACTTATGCCACGTGGTTGTGTGTGTGGGTGTTTGGTTGTTAGTGCTTATACATGCTAACTAAGGGATGGAGTTGAAGTGCTGTGTCATGCTGAGCTAGCACTATGGCTGTACACCTTTCGAGAAAGATTGGGCAGGGATTTTGTCACTCTTATCTTGACTGACTTGCTTCAACTTCAGATCATAAGGTGAGTTCACCTTATGAGCAAAAGTATTTGGACCAAAATACCAGTGATGACTGGTACACTTTCACTAGAATAAGATCCGTTCAGATATTGCAGTGTATGTTTATGATAAGCCCTTTTAAGCAGTATTAATTTCTAGGCCAATGAAGGATTAAATATTAAGATTAACTTTGGATTTAAGCATTGTAGAGGACTAAAGAATGATGAAAATGAGTCATGAGTCATGGCCCAGCAGAAATCCAAAAAATCTCCAAATCACCTGAACAGACAGGTGAGTGATCACCATATACTGAACTGAGAGAAAGGGCAAAAGAAAAACATGAAACGTTTTCAAGTTTGAAAAGTGAACATATTCTTACTCCATTCTCTCTATTATTACTCTTTCTCTCTTTTTCTATGTTCTTTTTATTGCAGGTGCTGCTTCTTGTTATTTTATTTTTCGTTTAAAAGCCTAAACTGAACCTCCATACACTACATTTATTGACCAAAAACACTTGCAAAAACGTAATGTTTGTGTCTCAATACCAAAGCAATAAATTATTTAAATAAATAAGAAAATAACTAGATACATGTTAGTCGAACAACATGTATTTCACTTGCTAAGCATAAGGTAAATAAGGTAGATCTTTAATACAATCAAAATAATAATGAAAAAAAAAAAAAAACTCAAGACAACTGTTCCAGAAGGAATCACAGATATCAAAGTGCAGCTCAGCAACAAACAGAACTTCTCAACTTTATTACTGTTACTTTGATTGACCTTTGATGTTCCAAAAATAGTCCACAATGCAGAGTCTGTACAGAATGATACACCTTGTATTTTAAGTGGTTGTGAAGCTGCCGGAGATGATTCAGCTCATATTCAGTTAATGTAAACAATAACCTGTAATTGAAATATTGAAATATTGAAATAACCTGAATAGTGACCCAGTAATTCCCACAATACCTGTAATTTGGTGCATCTACAATCCGTGCCTGAGGCAGATTCACAGCAGATACCATTAAACTCATATATTGTAAATACATTTAGTTCTTCAATAATCGGTATTAGAGGCTCTAAACTCTAAACATGTCATCCAGACCGGTATGCAATTAAAAACACAGTTCTGGTACAAACACTAACAAGCTACATTCTAACACTAAATAGTACAAATTAACGTGGACTTCTGATCGTGCTACGAAAATCTGCAAAAACAGTGGAAATGATCAGGCACAGTAATTGAACACCGTCCAAATTCACCATCCAGTAGTATGATAGAAGAAGTGATGGGCGAAAAACTGATGGGTGTAAATGAAGAGTATCCTACGATGGGCACATCAGAGGGTGGTAGTTTGACCTCTGCCACCTAACATGACCTGTGATGTATATAAATGTGATTTCTAACTTCAAAGTGCATTTTTACTTCTTCCGTATTTTACATTATTTGTGCAGTACTTTGGGTTGGTAACCCATATTCATTCTCTAGTGCAATATATATATTTTTTACATCTATAGTCTTGTGCACTATTTCACTTGTATATTATTACAACACTCCTGTTGCAACCCTTATTTCAACTGTATATAAGTATGCACATACCGTTTCTTTAGTTGTATTTAAATCTATTCTTAACCTGACTTCTGTGATATTTCATTTAATTTTTATATTTTTTATATTGTTCAGTTATTGTTTATTGTCTGTATTTAACATATTGAGCAAAAATAAAACTTTACATGTGAAATGTGCAAACATAATGGCACATTACATGTTTTGTGATTTTTGAATAATGTAACTGGTGATGTTAATATCTTCTGGAATGTTTGATTCTGGCATGAACCTGTGTGATTTGACACAAAGTAGTGAGAGGAAACTGTAATGGTAGTTCAGTTGATTGGACAGTTTTCTATAATAATATTGGTTTCTTCCTCCATCTGAGGGAGTTTTTCCTCGCCTCTGTCGCCTTCGGCTTACTCACTAGGGGCTCATACCTGGACTCTGTAAAGCTGCTTTATGACAACCTGGTTGTAAAAAGCGCTATATAAATAAAACTGAATTGAATTGAATTGAATATTGTACGCTGTCCTGCTGGACAGAAAACATCAAAGGCCTGAGGGTACGACCTCTCATTTTCCTGAGAGTTTCAGCTCTGCTTTCTCGTATCTGTAGAATGCACCTTGTGACGAAATCACTTTTCCTATTACTGAAAAGCCCTCCCTCATTGTTTTGTAAGTTATTTATATTGTAACAGAAGTGGGTTAACTCAATTGTCTGTCCAGGTTACACAATTGTTCAGAAAGGATTAAATTCCAAGCTTGTAAGCTTGTAAGCTTTTGTTCAAGTGAAGGCCACTGTAGCCTTGTGAAAAGACTTGTGGTATATTAAAGGGCAACACATGGGTTTACCAAAAGCAGCGTCTGGGACAAATGTGATAGAAACACTGTGATAAAGATATGATCCCAAATACCTCAACTTTCCAAAGCTCACCTACAACAGATTAGTCCGCTGAGAGCAGGTCATGGTTATGAAGTTCTCTGTGAACTTTCTGTTGAATATAACAACAGCGATGATGAAGTTCCAACTCAGTGTTGCAATTATTTCACATGGTGCAATTTTTCTGACTCACATTCACTCATTCATTAAGGAATGTTTTGCACATTTAGATATTTTACCTTTTGCTTTGTTTAGATTTTCTAAAAAAAATATTTCACATTTCCATCGCAAAACAGAGGTGAATAGAAAGTAATTCCATTTACTGAAATACCGTTATAGGTGCAAGTATTGAACTGAACAGCTTTGCCTTAGTTTTTAAGAACTGCTGACAATATTTCTCCCAATTTCCAGATAACAATATTGTTCTTTAAAGCATAATTTTAAAGGAAATGACAAAACATCAAAATAAGAGAAATTATGCAGTGTTTACAGAACAAATCTCTTGTTCACTCAAACAAAATGGCAATAATGACGTTTGACGAACTTCTAGTAGTGTTTTACCATCCAACTGGTTTCATTGTGAGAGGAGAGTGTTGATTACAGCAGTGTTTTTTTAAATACTTTTCCTCATTAAATAAGATGTGATTCAGGTGATCAGTAATCAGTCCCTCATAAAGCAGAATGAGGTGTTTGTGTAGGAATTTTACAGACACTGGCATGAAATGGGTGTCATACTCATAGAGATTCTGATTTAAAAATCAATTGTGGTATTTGTACTTTTTTATATGGTCATGCTTCTACTCTTTAATCATTAGTGTTTACTTCGCATTGACTCTGCTGAGTGCATCGGGGGAATAATTTTTACATTTTCCTCAAAGTTTCTGTGTAATTAATTGATTAAGATGTTACGGACGTCATTTAAAGAGGTTTGGTGTGGCCCGCTTTGCTCTAGTGAATCAGAAGAGCTCACAGCAAAAAGAAACCAGAGATTAAATGCCACTAAAAGCTCCATCATTAAAAGCTAATACACAAATTAGTTGGTAATATGGTGTCTGACATATGAGACCTTTTTTGAATGGTATATATAGTCCCCCCTCCCTAAGAGAGTAGCACCTCCATTTTTTTTCAGATTTACTATTTCACTAGTATCTGAGTTCAGAAGACAATCGTAGATTCAGTGGTTTGACAAAAGAAAATTCAAAATAAGATCAAAATTATTTTTTCCAGCCTATTTCTCCAAGACATAACTGAGCTCAGTTTAACATCAGTAAGAGATTCTGGCCATTTTCTCACACTTCTTAAATTCAGCTCCTGAGAAAGAGCCTTCCTTTAATCTCCGCCCGAAATCCATTTAAAATCCTAAAATGCTCTTTTTCTCTCACTGCTCTGTTCTTTATTTGTCTCAGATCTTGAGATAAACCATAAGATACAAAAGAACATTTGGTTGTCCTATGAATGAGCCTGTACAACATCAGAGAGTTTTGAGATCATGCAATTATGGTTTTAAGGGAAGAAAACTGAGAAGCCTGTGAGAACAGCAAAAGAACTTCTGTCTTCAGTTGTTTTTTTTATTTTGGTCCTTATTTCTCCTAAAGGAGGAACATGAGAAAACAAGCCATACTTCAGTGATCTCCAAGTAAGAGGACAATTTATTTTTTATTTTTTTAATGAGACAAAGAAAACACAAAACCTTCCTCTGGGGAGACTCAGGTTCCTGACCCCACCACTGTGAAGAAATCAGTGTGGTTAGGTGTTTGTACTTGAAAACTATTTCACCTCAAACCACTCTGAATGACCTTTTCACCCCAGCTATTCAATTATGCAACATTTTAGAAAACAGACACTTTTAATCTCATTCTGCTCATATCTCTCACTTTCAAGCTATAGTGTTTTATGTTAGTCTGAGGAGGTCCCAAGACCCCCTCTGAGATGAGATGAACCTCAGATCTTATGCTGATATTGAATGTACTGAGAATAAACACTGAAGATCCACTGAGGGACAGGAGAAGTTGTGATTTTTAGTCTTACTCTCATTTCTGATTTTACTTCTGCTTGATTCTGTACATTTACATTTACACCACTGGCAGACTCTCTTATCCAGAGTGACTCACATCTGTACTTTGTAGTCAAGAAAATATGTCCCTCATACTAGTAAGCCTCGACTTAAAATTAAGAGCTGCTGAAAGTTCCTCCACCAGGGACCAGTCAGAATCAGAAAACTTTATTCTTCCCATAGGAAACTGTTTATGCTACAACTGAACAGATACACAAAGACACAAAGACAAGGACAATATGAAATATAGTGTAACTAAAGTCAAAAGTAAAACTTTTCAGAAATGCTCCTAAAATTCACACACAAAATACAGTTTTTGGTGAAGTTTATGTTGCTTGAAATAACACAAACTTCACAAAAAATGTTTTTTTGCACTATATATATAAAATATAGTTTTTAATAATATTGTGTATATAGCGTACTCACACACACACACAGGCGAGTTTTTGTGAGGTTTGTATTGAGTTCCTGAAGTAACTCTTGAGAAAACTGGTCCATGCTGCTCCCCCCTGTGGAGACCCTCCCTGACCCCTGTGTGTGTTCCTTTTTATTTATTTATTTATTTATTTTTATTCTTTATTTGCAGTCAGAACTTTACAGAGTCTCAAGTAACAAACCATAAAAACAGAAAAAGAGCTGAGAGATTAATTACAGAAACCAAAAAGAGTAACATATATTCACTGTTTTGATTGCTTTTGCATTGTGGGAATGTTGTATGGATAATAGATATTGTTTGGTTTCACAAATGAAGTTTTGAAAAGATGGTTTTGCATTAGAGAATTTTGACTTATGAATATGAAATTTAGCTAATAATATTAATAAATTAGTTATATCAAATTGGTCTGCTTTATTTACTGGGTATTTGTAAAAAACACTTTTCATAGGAGAGTGGAAAATCTCTCGGAAATAGGACATTACCAAATTAGTAAATTATTGCCAGAACTGATTAGAAAAAGGGCAAGACCAGAAGAGGTGCAGAACATCTTCATCTTGGAAGTCACAAAATAAACAATTTACATTAATATCCTTTTTATATTTCCTAAGAAAAGATTTAGTGGGATAGAACTGATGAATAATTTGGAAAGAAACCTCTTTCACTTTGTTTGTCTACAGAAATGTAGCTGGTAGAGTCCAAATCCTTTCCCAGTCCAGGTCCCAAAATAAATTGTTCCAGTAGGCCATAGCATTTGGAGTATGAGTCTTATCCTTCAGAAACAGAAATCTTATATCACAATTGTTTTTTTCTCTCTGTGCGTTCCTCAGAGCTCCTCAGGCTGGAGAGGTGACGTCACGACAGAGGAGGCGGGTCACCTGACTCTGACTCACTTCGGTCACGTGACTCCTGTTTGTGTATGTAGTAACCTAACCGGACTATTCTCGTGACCGGGATGAAACCTGAACAAGAGTCTCGAAACTTCTGGAAAAATGACACTATAAAGCCTATGTCAGCCATGTCATTGTGTTTTTTTAAATATATTTTAATGAATAACTGTTTTACTGTCTTTTTGATGATGATGATGACGATGATTATTTTATTATTGTTGTCATTAGTAATTCTATAATCACAATTATATCCACACCTTAAGATTATTTATTTATGACATACAGTTATACAAGTACATTAGTGAAATTTACCACGTTCTTGAGACTGTAATATAGTTACAATAAAGTGAAAAAGTTAGAAATAAGTAATAAAAATATGTGGAAAAATATATATATATATTAGAAGAAAGTGCAAATAATCATTACAAGTGTAAAGATCTGAAGTGAGTAAGTGAAATCGAGAACAGAGAATGTACTGTAAAGTGCAGTGTGCTAGTTGCTGTTGTGTGCACTATATGGTCAAAAGTATTGGGACGCCTGACCATTACACCAGTTCATCCCAAAGGTGCTGGATGGGTTTGAAGTCTGGACTCTCTGCGGGCTAGTCAAGTTCTTCCACACCGAACTCATCCAGCCATGTCTGTATGGACTTGAGGTACAGTCATGCTATAATACAAACGGTTCTTCCCCAAACTGTGTACGCAAAGTTGGAAGCATGATGTTGTCTAGAATGTGTTGGTCTGCTGAAGCATTAAGATTGTCCTTTCCTGGAAGTAAGGGGTTTAGCCCAAACCCTGAAAAACAGGTGTGTCCCAATACTTTGGTCAATGTAGAATCAGAATCTCTTTATTGTCATTGTAGCAGCTGCACAACGAAATTCAAAGATGCAATTCTCTTAGTGCAAAAATGTTCAAGTAAAAAAGTACAGATGTGCAAATATGAAAGACTTATAATATTTTTAGAGCACAGAATATTTCTAGGATATGTTCAAGCAAAAAAAGTAGACATAAATATGAAAGACTATTATAAATATGCTACATAAACTGTTAAAAAGGGGCATGTAAACATGGACATGTAAACGTATGACTAATAATAAAGTGCACTACATGAACTAATGGCTGATAGTTACAATAAAGTGAAAAAGTTTGAACTAAGTAATAAAATTGTAGAAAAAAATATATTTGAATAAACATTACAAGTGTACACAAACATTTACACGTTCTGAAGTGAGCAAATGTAGTAGAATAAAGTATGTACTGTAAAGTGGAGTGTGCTCATTGCTGTTGATACAGAGACATATACACAATATGGACAAAAGTATTGGGACGCCTGACCAATACACCAACAGTGACTTTAATGACACTGCATTCAAATACATAGACTTTAATATGGAGTTGGTCCTCCCTTTGCAGCCACTCTTCTTGAAAGGCTTTCCACAAGACTTTGGAGTTTCTGTGGGAATTTGTGTCTATTCATTCTGTAGAGTATTTATGAGATCAGGTACAGACTGGTTCGCAGTCTCCGTTCCAGTTCATCGCAAAGGTGTTGGATGGGGTGGAGGTCAGGGCTCTGTGTGGGGCAGTCAAGTTCTTCCACACTGAAATCACCCAACCAAGTCTTTATGGTCCTCACTTTGTGCACTGGGGCACAGACAGTCATGCTGGAATAGAAAAGGTTCTTCCCCAAACTGTGTCCACAAAGTTGGAAGCATGGCATTGTTCAAAATGT
>JBBPCX010069932.1:0-10996 GCA_037974365.1 Hydrocynus forskahlii | reverse complement strand
TTTATTTTCATTAAACCCTTGTTTTTCATTTAAGTTGGTACGTGTGCGTCATCCCTTTCCCTCTCGCCCGTAACACTACCAAGAGTGGCACAACCAGTTATTAGGTTTAGGGGGCAGTTACTTTTTCACATAGGGCCATGTAGATTTGGATATTTTTCCATAATAAATAAAATTATCACTTAAAAATGGCATTTTGTGTTTACCTGGGTTATCTTTGTCTAATATTTGAATTTGTGTGATAATAAATATTTAAGAGTGACAAACATGTAAAAAAATAAAAAATCAGAAAGGGGAAAATACTTTTTACAGCACTGTGAGGCCAAAGTTCTGTACACTTTGCACTGCTAATGCCCAGTCACACATGCATTTGCCAGAAAAATTTTAAATGTCTGGTCTTGTGTGCAGATTCACATCACAGAGAAACTTCATCACACAAATCCATGCCCTTAACCAATGGCACTACTGCATTAGCCACTTGACCTTGAACTGATGGGGCTCAGTGTAGTATATATCTATTAGCTATAAAAAAAATAAAAACATAAAAGAGAGGTTGTATATCAGCAGTTAGTCAGGAGGTATCAGACAATCTTTTCTTTTGTATTTTTATGGTTGGTGGGCAAGCCAACTTCATAGCTACTTGGCTAAATACTGCCATGAACCAGTTTCACCATTGCTGCCAAATATGCCAGTATTCTAATTCGGTCATATAACTGTCTTAAAGGTTGTGCATTTACACTATATAGTATAGTTGCTTATAGTATAGTTGTTTTCTGCACCAAAATACATTTTTTTTGGAGGCTACGAAGGCTCACCTTTCCACACTTGTTGCACTGTGAGGCTAAATTTTGCATTTGTTTGTGGAGTATTCTGCAATTCATGCACCACTAAGGTATTCTATACCAAATTATTTTTTTTAGAAATGTATTGAGCATGATTCACCTCAATGTGCCTGGCTTCAGACATTTGGGCTCTGTTCTTGTTAACATGTCAAGCAAATGTGTAGATTTGGCAGCAAAGCTGCAGTTAAGTGATGGTACAGTTGGCCTTAGTCAGATTGGTTGGAAAGTTGGAGGTGGAATTAAATTAAAAACAACTGTGAGCCCTTTGGAAGACATCCTGCATTTCTCATCAGTTCACATGATTCAGATATGCATTCTTGAATAGGGCAAGAAAAGTGTAAGCTTGGTTCAGAGGAACAGTAGCGCACACACGCACTACTCACTACCCAAACCAAATCAGACAGTTATCCATTTAAGAATTAGTCATTTAGGGCTGAATCTTATTAGAACAATGGTGCCTTGTATCCTAAGCTTCACTGCCAGCGAGAGGGGAGAAGAGAAGAAAATAATTCCTTTGAATGCCATCATACTAAAGTCTTAGAGTGCTACTGTCTTTTTTAAATTCACATTAAATATACAGCAATCAGCCTCAATACTAAAACCACGGACAGGTGAATCATACTGATTATCTCATTACAGTGGTACCTGTTAGGGGGTGGATATATTAGGCAGCAAGTGAAAAAAGTGCACTAAACTGCACTAAATGTCTATTGTTTTGTTGCTTGCATTCTTCTTGCACTTTCTTTCTTGCTCTTTTTGCACTCTGTGTATTTCCCATCTGCACTTATGTAGTATTATGGTGTTTGTTTTTGTTCTTGCATTGCTCCATAGTCCTGGAGGAATGTTGTTTCGTTGCACTGTGTACTGTGTACATGGTTGAAATAACAATAAACCTACTTGACCTGGGGAGCAACACATGTCTGGTCACACAATGCATCACAACTTGATGCATAGTTACAAAGCAATCAGAGTGCCAGTGCTGACCCCTGTCCAACAATGTAAGCACCTACGATAAATATGAGAGCATCAGAACTGGACCATAATGACCTGGTCTGATGAATCACATTTCATGCAGACCAGCAAAAAACCTTCAGGGCAGCAATAGCCCTTCATGACGGTTTTCTCTTTCAGCAGGATAATGTGCCATGCCATACTGCAAACACTGTTCAGGAATGGTCTGAGGAACATGATGGCTTTTGGTGTCAGAAGGGAGACCTACACAATAATAGGCAAGTGGTTTTAATGTTATGGCTGAAAGCTATATAAAGATTAAAAATACTAAGATCATTATCTACAAAGACTCAATTTTCAAACCTTTCTGTTGTATAATTGCTGGTGAAATATCAGCTTGATAGCCAATTACAGCTCTTTCCCTATCCTCACTACCTCTTTATATTCCACTCAGTTTCACCCATCATCTGTTTAAAAGGTTCTCTGCTAACTGATATCTATAATTTGTTACTTCATTGCCTTTTTCTTCGGTCTTTGCTCTGTTATCAGCCAGGGATGAATGACATCTTGCTGCACCCAAGCACCTCCATTCATCATCCTGACTCAGGGTCGGCTTGAACCGCACACATCTGACAGAAATTAATGGGGCTGTGGTCATCCCTACCTCTACAGAGTCAGTTTCTGAACCATCACAATGGCCTGGGCCATGTTTTGTGTCTGTGCATGCCATGACACTTCAAACACACACATACACACTCATGTTTTGAAAAGTTATTGGCAATAGCAACAGCAGTAGG
This sequence comes from Hydrocynus forskahlii, assembly GCA_037974365.1. Taxonomy (NCBI): domain Eukaryota; kingdom Metazoa; phylum Chordata; class Actinopteri; order Characiformes; family Alestidae; genus Hydrocynus; species Hydrocynus forskahlii. The sequence continues at coordinate 8,409 of JBBPCX010069932.1, read as the reverse complement.
AGAGAATTCAAACTAACATGTGGTATAGTGGATAATACTTGTACCTCCCACGCAGACCATGCATGCTACACAAATGTGCCTTAGGAAAGACTCCAACCCCTACATACATGTACATGCATTATGTCCTTGATTGTATTTATATTTTGTGCCATTTTTTAATTTGTGTTTTTGGTGGTATGAGTGTCTTTTGTCTCTTCCTCTTTTAGACCCACCCCCTTCAACATGCCACACCTTTAGACAACTGGATGAGTGCCCTTTGTATACACCCTTCTCCTGGACAGACTGTTGCTTTTGCTTAAATGTACTTGCTGTTTGTTACATGTGTTGAATTTGTGTATGACCTCCTCACTTTGAGACTGAGTATATGTACGCATGCCTAAAAATACCTATTTTTATAGTGTAAACCCTAACTCTGCCCCCCAAATATGCTCCCAAAACGCTTTAATTTCATTTTAAACTCATTAGCCTTAAAGAAAATGTAAAGGTAAACCTGTATTCGTAGTGTACAGTTTACCCTGAACTCCTGCAGTGCTAAAATGTCAAATATTGATGTTACCCCTGTATAGACTGTACTGTAATTAATGTTCTGTGGATTTATTTGGTATAAGCAGGGTAAATACAGTAATAAATGAATTAAATTTACAGTAATAAAAAAACAGGGCTTTAAGAAGAACAAAATGAAAAACACGAGAACATTTGAGACGTTCCACGGGAGAAATTCAGGACTATATATAGACTATATACATGCTACCTGTCAAAAGTTGTAGAACACACCAGTGTTTCAAGTTTTTTTTATTACACTTGTCACAATGCAGTCAGACGAGTACCGTTCTCCTGGCAACCGTTAAACCCAGATTCGTCCATCAGATTGCCAGATGGAGAAGTGTGATTCATCACTCCAGAGAACACACCTCCATTGCTTTACCCCACTGCATCCGACGCTTTGCATTGCACTTGGTGATGTATGGCTTGGATGCAGCTGCTCAGCCATGGAAACCCATTCCATGAAGCTCTGTACGCTGCTCTTGAGCTAATCTTAAGACCACATGAAGTTTGGAGGTCTGTAGCGATTGACTCAAAGTCGGTGATCTCTGCACACTATACGCTTCCGCTGACCACACTCCGTCAGTTTACGTGGCCTACCACTTCGTGGCTGAGTTGCTGTCATTCCCAATCCCTTCCACTTTGTTATAATACCACTGACAACTGAATGTGGAATATTTAGTAGCAAGGAAATTTCACAATTGGACTCAGGTGGCATCCTATCACGGTACCACGCTGGAATTCACTGAGCTCCTGAGAGCGACCCATTCTTTCACAAATGTTTGTAGAAGCGGTCTGCATGCCTAGGTGCTTGAAGTTAAACACCTGTGGCCATGGAAGTGATTGGAACACCTGAATTTAATTATTTTGATGGGTGAGTGAATACTTTTAGCAAAATAGTGTACTGTATATATATATGTGTGTGGATGTGTGGATATATATGGATTTAGAGAACAGGTTTGTACATCAGAAGCTCTGAAATGACATCCTGCGAAAATGAATGGAGACAGAAACAAATGTTGTTTACCTCTCCAGCCTACACAAGACGAGTAACTACACAAGCAAGGGAGCACAAGATAGGAAAAGCTACAGAAGATAAGAGGAGTTGGAAAGAAACATGGAGGCCGGGCAGGGACTACAGAGTAGTAAACACATGGAATACAGAAGAATGGCTATGAGGACACCACAACCCTGGAAAACACAAAGATTGGATTGTGCAGGGACAGTAGGGACGCGGCCCTACCAATGTCCAGTGAAGAATGAATTGTCCCTTGCAACAATTTTACACAAAAAATTTTAATAAGATGGAAAGGCACATTTTTAGATCATTGAAAAGCTAACAGTACCTGTCTTAAAATGTACTTCATGGTTCCAGTCAGGTGAGAAATATAAATAAAGAATGTATTGTGTTCTGTGATTACATTACTTCGTTATTGGTCATGTGGATGACAGTTCCAGCCTGTAGGTGCCCCCCCATCCCATGTGTACTGTGTACAAATACTTTGATGTTAATGTATGTGTGATATATGCACTATATGTTTTAAGCACTAGAAGGCACTCTCGGTCTTGCCATTGTATGTGTCATGTTACTAAGAAAAAGAGGCTTTTTTAGCTGAGTTCTCAGTAAAGGATAAGTGTGCTAACACAGCAATCGTCTCAGCGTATTCATGTTATATAGAAGGTACACATATATAACATATTGGCGACGAGGATTGTCTTTTCGAAAGCAGGAGTTGTGCAAGCTGAAGGAGTGACTGCTGAAAACTTCGGATTGGGTGACAGTAGTGAACTTGTGGAACACCACCCAACGAAATGGCGTTTAATCGGTCATATGGATGCCTTTGATGAGTCAGCCGAGCAGTGGGCTACCTACATAGAAAGGTTTGAACAATTTGTTTCTGCAAATGACATTTCGGAGGAGAATCGAGTCGCGGTGTTACTGAGTGTAATGGGTTCATCTACATACGGACTGCTGCGGAGTTTGATCGCCCCGGAGAAGCCGGGTGCGAAATCATACAACAACATTGTGACTGTTTTGAAAGAACATTTCTCTCCGAAACCGATCGTAATTGCAGAAAGATTTAGGTTTCATAACAGCAGTCAGCACGAAACGGAGACTGTAGCACAGTTTGTCGCAGTACTGAAAAAGCTGAGTGAACACTGTGAATTTGGGACGCATTTGCAAGATGCTTTGCGCGATCGTTTTGTGTGCGGGCTGAAAACAGAGTCCGTACAGAAACGGCTGCTCACGGAAGCAGCGCTCACATTTCAAAAGGCAGTGGAGATTGCAGTGTCTATGGAAACGGCCGCGAGAGAATCTCAACAGTTAAGTGGCTCTTTGAAAGTACATGCACTGTCTATGCAAAATGCAATGCAAGATAAAGGGGGAAATAAGTGTTATCATTGTGGAAAAACAAACCACAATGAGAAAAACTGCTATTTCAAAGAGCAACAGTGCCACAACTGTGGTAAAAAAGGCCACATTTCCAGAGTCTGCAGAATAAAAGGGAAACACACGACAGACAATGCAAAGGCAAAGTCAAAGTGGAAGAAAAATATCCGACAGAAAAAGAAAGTGCATCAGATGAATGTGAAAGATTCCTCAAGTGAGGACACTACGGATACAGAACTGGTACTACATGTGATGACCAGAAAGGAGAAACTGACACACATTTGCCTTAAACCAAAAGTAGAGAAAGAAATCTTGGAAATGGAATTAGACACAGGAGCTGCAGTTTCCCTCATTTCAAGAGACCTTTACAATGAGCGAGTAGCTCATAAACCACTGTGTACCACAGATCTGATTCTGAAAACATATACGGGAGAGTAAGTGGCTCCAGTAGGAGTTATCAGCGTCACGGTGGAAATGAACAAACAAAAGTGAAATTACCACTGTATGTCGTTGAAGGAAATGCCCCACCACTTTTTGGCAGAGAGTGTCTCAAGAAAATCAGGCTGAACCGGTGTGAAATTAAGAGTGTGAGAAGGGACGCACTGGAGACAGTACTAGCAAAACACAAAAATGTCTTCAGGAAAGGACTGGGCTTGCTGAAGGGTATCAAAGCCACAGTGTCACTTAAGCCACAGTTTCAGCCACGATTTTGTCAAGCACGCAATGTTCCCTACGCCCTAAAGCCAAAAGTGGAGGCTGAAATAAATCGGCTTTTGGAGCTGGAAGTCATCTCCCCAGTGACATGTAGCGAATGGGCTACGCCGATTGTACCAGTGGTGAAACGGAACGGCGATGTGAGGATTTGTGGAGACTTTAAGGTAACAGTGAATCCTGCCCTTTGTGTTGAACGTTACCCAATCCCACGAATAGAGGATTTATTTGCGTCATTAGCAGGGGGCCAACCTTTCACCAAATTGGATCTCTCAAACGCATACCTACAAGTTCCGGTGGCAGAAAGTTCACGTAAGTGTCTCACTATCACTACGTCTAAGGGGCTGTTCTGTTACAATCAGTTACCATTTGGGATTGCATCTGCTCCTGCAATTTTTCAAAGAGTGATGGACCAGATTTTATAAGGCCTCCCTAATGTGCACTGCTACCTAGACGACCTATTAGTGACTGGGTCAGATGATGAACAGCATCTCAAAAATGTAGATACCGTCCTCAGTCGTTTAAGTGAATTTGGGCTGTGCGTCCAGCATGAGAAGTGTGAATTCTTTAAAGATTCACTTGAGTACTTGGGGTATATCATAGACTCTCAGGGTCTTCATAAGTCACCAGAAAAAGTCAGAGCAATTGTGGACGCACCAGCACCAAAGGACGTCAATCAACTTCGTTCATTTCTGGGACTTCTAAATCATTACAGTCGGTTTATCCCTAATCTGGCATCAGTGTTAGCCCCCCTGAATGCTCTGTTGTGCAAGGGAAAACAGTGGCTGTGGTCTAAGGAGTGTGAGGATGCTTTTGACAAGGCTAAAAACTTGTTACTGTTACAGAGTGTTTTGACACATTGGCCTGAGACTGGCCTGCGACGCATCACCGTATGGAGTTGGTGCCGTCATCTCGCACATCCTTCCAGATGGACAGGAAAAACCAATTGCCTTTGCCTCAAGAACACTGAGCAAGGCAGAGCAAAATTATAGTCAAATTGAAAGAGAGGCACTTGGTATTGTTTTTGGAGTACGAAAATTTTATCAATACCTATACGGGCGGAAGTTTACTTCTCTCACAGTTCACCATCCGCTTACAACGATATTCAGTCCAACAAAAGCCATTCCATCCATGGCTGCAGCTAGGTTGTAGCGTTGGGCTTTGTTGTTGGCTGCCTATGATTACGATATCCAGTTCAGAGATGGTGCACACCACTGTAACGCGGATGGGTTATCATGATTACCTCTGACAACTTCACCTCAAGTTAAGCTGGATACGGTGGAGGTACTTCAAGTGCAACAGCTTGAGGCTCTACCAGTACTGTGTGCAGATGTCTGTAAAGAGACAAGGGCTGACCCCATCCTGTCACAGGTAATGGAGATGGTGGCGACGGGACGTTTTCCACATGTCACAGATGCAAATGATCTCCTTGTTCCATATGTGAATAGGAAGGATGAGTTGACTATGCAACAAGGTTGCCTCATGTGGGGCTGGAGAGTGGTCATCCCTCCTAAGCTGAGACCCAAGGTGCTGGCTGAATTACATACAGGACATCCAGGTGTCGTCAGGATGAAGGCAGTCGCGCGTAGTTATGTCTGGTGGCCAGGTATTGATAATCAAGTCGAGCAGTTGTCAAAGACCTGTCAGTCCTATCTACAGACACTAAAAGCTCCCAGACCTGCACCCTTGCACCCTTGGAAATGGCCGGAATCCCCGTGGCAACGCATACATGTGGACTTCGCAGGCCCATTGGAAGGACACATGTATCTGGTAATTGTAGATGCTCACTCCAAGTGGCCCGAAGTGTGTATGATGGATTCAACTACATCTACAAAGACCATTCAGGTGCTGAGGACACTGTTCAGTCGTTATGGACTTCCTGAAGTGCTGGTTAGTGATAATGGTCCACAGTTCACCTCGATAGAGTTTCAGACATTTCTCAAGGCCAACGGAGTGACACATACATGTTCTGCACCTTTTCATCCAGCTATGAATGGCTTGGCAGAACGCATGGTTCAGACGTTGAAACGGGCACTACACTGTTCAAAAGGACCAACGCCCATTCAACAAAGGCTGGACACTTTTCTACTGGCATACCGAAATACCCCACACACTACCACAAAGGAATCTCCTGCTATGTTGTTCCTACGTCGTAGATTGCGGTCTTGCCTTGATCTGTTGAAACTAAATGTGGCCTCTGTGGTCGAAAAGGCTCAAGGTAAACTGTGCCAGCGACATCAAATGCATGCTAAATACAGAACATTTGCAGTGGGTGACATGGTATTAGTTCGGGATTAGCGACAGGGAAGGAAGTGGATGCCTGGCGTGGTGTCAGCGAAGACAGGTCCCGTATCATATACTGTTGATGTGGGACTGTCAGTTCATTGGAGGCGTCATGTAGATCAGATGTTGACACATCAGAATGGCTTTGATAATGGAGATGAGATGGGTCCGGTGACCATTGATGTCCCAGGAGAAAATTTGACAGATTCGGGTGAACACCCTATGTCAAGAGAGGCATTAGACCCTAGTCTCGATCCAGTGCCTACTGAATCAGCAAAGCTTGAAGATTCATTCACAAGGGATACAGACGTGGGGTTACACACTCCACCCAAAGAGACTAAGCGTTATCCTGAACATAATATCAAGCCCCCAGTACGGTTTAGTCCTTAAGAGTAACCTGGGTGGTATGATGATAATTATGGTGCGGAGTGTAATTTCAAAGAATAAGCACATTGTTCATTGGATGATTAGTGTTTGTTGTTAGTTGTTCTGTATTCCTAGTATTGCTAAAAGTGTTATATTATACGGGGATATTAGTGTGCTATGTTGTGTGCATATAGTAAATATATCTATATATACATATATATATATATATAAAAAAAGAGAGATACACCCCTTGTTAAGGTTAACTGTGTATAACATGTTACTGAAGTGAGTACAATTATACTATGTGGGGAGGAATATGTGATATATGCACTATATGTTTTAAGCACTAGAAGGCGCTCTCAGTCTTGCCATTATGTGTGTCATGTTACTAAGAAGAGGCTTTTTTAGCCGAGTTCTCAGTGAAGGATAAGTGTGCTAACACATCAATCGTCTCAGCATATTCATTTTATATAGAAGGTACACATATATAACAGTATGAAAGACAGTGATTGCACTATTGCTGAAATTACAAAAGTTATTTTTGTGCCCGCAAAGCATGTATACAGCCTTCTCTGTATTTCACTTATTTTCACAATCTCTCCAGGCAAAATGCTCCTCCCAGCTGGCTAGGGAGCCCCCATTTTTGAAGTGTTCTGGGTCTACATCTAATGGACTGTTCTGAGTCTACTGTCTGGGAAGTGTTTTGTGATGACCATGGGGAGGACATCGACAGCCTTGTCACCTATGTTACGGTCTACATTAACTTTTGTGTGGATAACACCATACCCATCAGGACTGTGCGGTGCTTCCCCAACAACAAACCCTGGATTACTCTAGAAATAAAAGCTGTCCTCAAGCAGAAGAGGAGGGCATTCAAAGCAGGAGACAAGGAGGAGCTGAAAGGGTGCAGAGAGATCTGAAAAGACTGCTCAGGAATGGGAAGGACAGCTACAGGCAGAAGATGGAAAACCATCTTCAGCAGAACAATGCTAGTGAAGTCTGGAGAGGCCTTAGAACCATCTTGGGCCACAAAGAACAAAACACTCTGCCAGCGGGGATGTGAGGTGGGCAAATGAACTGAATCACTTCAACAGGTTTGATTCATCCTGGATGCAGTCTTCAGCATCTGTTGCAGGCACCCCCACCCCAGACACTGTTCCACCCCAGACACCTCAGTCACTTCATACCTCCTCCACACACTTCGCTCACTGCACATGGCTCCAGCCTATCTCTCTCAACCATCCAGGTTAGGAAGGAACTGAGGAGGATCAAAGTCAGGATGGGTCCAGATGGCATCAGCTCAAGGGTTGTCCAGTCCTGCGCAGATCAACTGTGTGGAGGGATGGAGCAAATCTTCAACCTGAGCCTGAAGCTGGGGACAGTACCACAGCTCTGGAAAACCGCTTGTGTGGTACCAGTGCCAAAGACCCCACATCCCAAGGACCTCAACAGTTACAGGCCAGTAGTTCTGACATCCCACCCGATGAAGACCTTAGAGCGGCTGGTCCTGGCTCAGCTTCAGCCCCTGGTGAGCTCATCACTGGACCCACTTCAGTTTGCCTACCAGCCTGGCACTGGAGTGGATCATGCGGTCATCCACCTCCTATCATTCCCTCTCTCACCTGAAGACCACTGGGAGCTCTGTGAGAATCATGTTCTTTGATTTTTTCATTGCCTTCAACACCACCCTTCCCACAATCCTGAGGGACAAGCTGGAGTACACAGGAGTGGACCATCACCTCACAACATGGATCCTGGACTACCTCACCAACCGACCACAGTATGTGAGAACTCAGGGCTGTGTGTCGGACAGGGTCGTCTGCAGTACAGGGTACCCACAGGAAACAGTTCTGGCACCTCTTCACCATCTACACTGCAGACCTCCAACTCCAGCAACTGCTTCCTGCAGAAGTTCTCTGATTACTCTGCAATAATCGGCCTCATCACTGATGCGGACGACAAGGAGTACAGAGAACTGACCGGGATTTTGTGGACTGGTGCCAGCAAAACTACCTCCAGATCTGCACTGGAAAAACTAAGGAGCTGGTGGTAGACTTCCGCAGGCACAAACATCCTCCACTGCAACCACTGAACATCCAGGGTCTGGACATTGA
>JBBPCX010069931.1:0-10997 GCA_037974365.1 Hydrocynus forskahlii | reverse complement strand
CTTCCTAAGTGGACAATTTGATTTCACAGAAGTGTGATTGACTTGGAGTTACATTGTGTTGTTTAAGTTTTCCCTATATTTTTTGGAGCAGTGTATATAAATGCATAATTTTTCTAACTTCATGAATAACAAAAACTATAAAAGACTTCTCATATATCTTTCCAAAAGGTAAAAGTGAAATATAAGTTTCTTATATTTGACCTTGACATGTTGGTTCTTCTGACTTATCATTTCACCCGTACTACAACTTTGAATTATTTAGCCAAATTGCAAATAATCCAAGATTTTATAATCTCCTACAGCATCCTGGTGTAAAAGTGCCTCAGAAAAATATAATAAAACTAATTAAAATTTAATGAGAATGGCACAAGGTCCATTAACTAATATTAACGCTGGGTGTATTAACACATGGATTAAAGCAAAAAAATTATCAGATTTTTTAAAAAACAAATGCTCCATGTCGCGGGCCCATACCACCTCAGCCATGCATCAAATTTTTAACGCTGTGTTGTCCATTATCCCCTAGGCCCCTAGTTGAGATACCACACAAAAGCACAAACATGCCATTTTCATCTTTTTGCACCATGAACTAAATGGCTTGCCATTATCGCCCATTTAATTTAGCCAAGCCCATCTCCACTTATTCTTTACTGTTTTGTCGATGTTCGACACATCTGTGCCTTCCTTTAAAAGAAGCATGTTTACAAACAGCCTAAACTCATTTTAAAGCAGGCTGAATACTGCAGACTTGCTCGTAAAGAGTGATACTCCAATTTACTTTAGGCATGCAGTTAGGCCATACCTGTCAATTTTCAACCTTGAAAATAAGGGATATTTCCCAAGATCCCGACCCAAAATATTTATTTTTAATGGAGCATAAGCTCTGGCAGCACTTGCGACACCGGAGCCGCTGTCCTGAATCTTGAGCTTCGGAGTTTTGGCTCCTTTATCTATTTAAGCATTGGGTTTTCTTCACTGTTTCCCTTTTTAGCTACTATTCGAGAATCAGACACTTCATGACACACCACTGTCTTCCAATCATAAACACGTTCTACTGCGATTGTGGATAGGGGGGGCCACACTCCCCAAAATTGTAAAGATTTGCTGCAGGAGGACATCAATCGCTGTCAGTCACGACTCAGGTCCGGTAGGATGGAGTTCAAAGGATGTTTAATGCCCATTTTAATATGCACATGTAAGGATAATGTATAATGTATGGTTCTGTATCAAATAAAGGGAAAAAATGCTACTGTGCTTATGTTAAACAGATGCTAGATGGGCTAAATGCATAGTGTAAATCCACTTTTTTTTCTTTCCGATCTGCATCAATCTCGTTAACCTTTAATGTACTCAGTTGATGAAAATCCGTCACAGCGACGGAAAACCTTAATCCATGTTAACATAATGTAAATTAACGAACAATAAGAAAATGAAAAACAAACGCACTAAAACCCAGGGGATAATGCAAAACAAAAGCTAACGGCTAATGCTAAAAACGAATACCTCAGTTAGGAGGGAACAAGAGAGCAGGTAACAACAGCAAAGGCAGGGCATTGGCTAAATGTAAAGCTAAGGCTGACAGTTAGTCTAAAGTTTTACAGAGAGGTTATAAAAGCAGTAAATACAGACCAGACTGAAAAACAGCAGGTTGACTAACAGCACTCTGACTGTGGCTCACTGTGGTGCCTGAGTGAGGGTGGAACAGAAACAGCCTAGGGCAGGCATGTCCAAAGGACGGCCCGTGGCCCAGTCTCACCCCGCCGTCAGTTTTCATTCGGCCGCTTCGGTCTCATATGGCTCGCCAGCTCGGTCAGAAAAAATAAATCATAAAACATTTAAAATCTAATTCAGCCTTTCAGCACACAGTGGCAGCACCATTCTAAAGCTGTCTGGCTCTGCAGGCGGGTGGAGTTTCTGCCCGACCGGCTGGATCAAGTTTCAGGATTCAGAAAGACGAGCAAGAATGGAGAAAGTGAAAGTAAAATAAGCCATGTAAGCAGAAGGCCTGTAAACATGCTAGGGAGAAGAACACAGACGTTCTGGAAAAGGTGGAGAAAGTGAGAGCGAAGACCTGAAGGGAGTTTTGTGGAAAAGAACATCAGCGTCGAACTGATTTTGTGCACATAAACACTTTATTCTAACATCTATGTGGTATTTATGTTTCTGTCAGAGACTTCCACTTTTTGACCATTAAGAAACTCTTCTGAAAACTCTTGCATTATTCAGTTTTACATGGACAGCTTTCCAACCTGTGTTCAACCCTCAAAATTAAACAGGCCTTACTGTGCCTTTAAAACATGTTTATGACCTTATAATGATATTACTGGCTGCTCTGTGTGGTGGATCATTCACAAAGGAGTCCACACCAAAACGTTTTTAATACCTCATGAACTATGGTCCACAAAATGAGTTCCATTCCCAACTTAAGCAAGCACACCACACTTCACAAATAGATTCCCAAAGCTTCATTTGCCTACATCTGTAATATGATTAAACTGTTATTCATCTGCCAAATGAATAAATGTAAATTCGAAGCACTGTAAAAAAATGCAACTTTAAAATAAAATTGATTTAAAAATAGTTAACAAATGGCATGCAGACTATTATGGGTACCTCCTTTAAAGTTAAACATTGCATATGTGAATGTGAAAAAAAAAGATATTAGATAGTAACCTTCACTGAAGACAAGTATTTGTAAGACAGAGTTGCTGAAATTTTCCATTCCTAAAAGTGACTGAAACCTGATTAGGCTTTCACTGTCATGAACATATATGTGATTTCCAGAAAGTCTAGAGTGATGTTCGTTCTCACAAAATTGTTCCCAACAGCTGGAAATCAAAACATGATTGTTCTATTTACACTACATAATAATGGTACAGATTATAATAATGTTAACAAATATCTGTACCATTATCAGTACTAGTTATGACAGATACTATAATGTTTGATGTTATGATGGCTGAAGCATGTGGCAGTTATTATAACGTCAAACTTCAAGGCAGCTATCCTGACATGTCTGTTATGGACTTTATCTCTCATGTCAGCTCAACTGGTTATGCCACTGTTTTACAGAAGGGTTCCTTGCTATAAATAAATACATAAAGAAAACTGGAAATTTAAGTATTTATAGTAAACATGCAATATTCAAAATATACAGAGCGTAAAAGAAGATTACAAACAACTGAAAATTACATCTATGTGTAATTCTCAAAATTCCTCAGAACTTTTTGTTTTTGGTTTTACAACCCCAGATCTTTTACAGTAAATTTCCATTTTTTATTTTTAAAATTATATACGACATTACATTTATGACTGCTGGTCATAAAATGCCACTTATCACAAATTTTCAGCTCAAATAAAATCGTCTGGTCTGTAGCTCAAATGTCTGACTTGTAATATTACAAGATTTGATTTGCAGTTATTCTCACTTCTAGATACCATCATAAGGCGTACTGAAAAAAACATGCCAGGAGAAAAAAAAAAAGAGTTGATTCTCTATATTAGTTCAGGCTGATGTGATGTTATTTAATGAAATGTTATATTAGCATATTGTGCAACCAATGAGTATTTAAACTGTAGCGTGCCCCAGGATCAAAAGTAAAGTAAAGCACACACATTCTGCATCACACTCTTGTCATATGATCACAGGTTTGCTGGTACAAAAAGGGGAAAGAGGTTATTCACAAATTTACCACAGCTCGACCAGTAATCTTTATAATAGAGACAACACACACCATGCACAAGAAGAGCTTAGGAAGTGAGAGACAAAGAGAGAGCAATTAAATTCCTGAAGTGTCTACATCATGATTTCTGTATAAATGCGAACAACCACAGGACTCAAATTCAGACTGTCATGTCCAAGGAAACTCGAACACGAATCCGAGGGAGCCAGTCGCCGGAAAATTATGGGGGCACGTAGCTCTGGGCAGGTATGAGTGACGTCATGCGTGAGTGGTGGTGTTAGCGTCGTGATTGGCTGGGTGCGTGTGTGTGCGTATATCTCCCGGCTGATCCATTCACTTGGTGCCGGGTCACCCTCGTGGTTGGGGATTGGTAGTACGGTAAAAAGGTATCTAAAAGGAAAACGTATCGCTATTGGGAGTTCCTCCGCAGCCCAGGTCTGCCGTGACTTTGACAGTAACGGCTGTTCTTCGCTGTATGTGTTTCCCCCTTTTTTGTGTAATTTGTGAATAATCAAGTTGTGAATAAATAATTCAATAATAAAAAAGAAAAAATCACTTTGAGGCCTCATTTGTATTATGAAATCACTGGAAACATGAGTTTAATAGCATTCGAAAATGATACATTATCATATCAGTCCATAATATCACTCCAACCCCAAAAATCATAAGTCTTCTGTTATTGTGTTCTCAAAGTGTGGACGAATTTTCAGCATGAAAGTATTTGACAGAAGACAGGAACACTGAAAAGTGTGTAGCTCAAGGATGAGTCCTAATTAGAAGGCAATATGAAGGGGACACAGATAATTACAAAGGAAAGAACATGGGTCCATATTATCAGCAGGGTGTTAGGCCTGAGTGAAATATGTGCCAATCATTACAGGCATGATGATCTTTTTGTTGGAGTTCCAAGTAATGATGCATCAGTACAATTATTTACAATAACTGAATTGTAAATAATATAATGAACATAATTAATAGGCTAGGAGATGAAGACACAAACCATTACAAGGATAAGTATTTTGATTGCAAAATTTAAAATAATTCAAATAATTTTCCCAAGGCATGAAGAAACAGATTACATGATCCACATATTCAGTATGAAAGACAGCATATTAACTGTGTCAGACTTTGCATCCACAAGCATTTGTTCTTGTGACATTCAGTAAAATACAAAATTTACATTTTTAGTGTGATTGCATGCATCACCAATGTGATCAATTGATCTGGGGCTGAATATTAATCATTAAAAAATGGATGAGAGCCCTCTGTAATATATGGGGATAGAGAGCATGGTCAAGTCACTTTTAAAATGTGTGTCAGAGAGAGAGTCTGTGATGTCACGGGTAAGGGAGCCAGGAACGGACAAAAAAAACCCAAAATAACCCAAAAGCGAAGAAACCAACGTAGAGCAAAACACACAACACGCTCAAACAGACGTTAAGACACTAAAGCTCTGGTCAGTTATATAAAAAAAGATGTGTCTCACAGTTTATTGTGGTTTAATTTAAAATAATCAGCCCCTGAACACTGCTATGCATTGAACCAAACTTACCCATAAATGGCTTGGTAAAAGCTGGTGAATTCTCACCTCAAACCATTGGCACATCACTAAAGAACTTTTTATACCACAGCCTTTTTTTGCTCATAAAAAAAGTTGTCTCCAAACACTGGTTTTGTGGCAACCATGCAATCACACTTCACATTTTCTCACAGAAATACACCTAGTTTACAGTTCAGATCACCTAATGTGCCCAATTTTGTAATTTCACACATAATCAAAATACATCCTGCAATCTCCTGTTTGTTGAGAATGATTTAAAACAAACAGCAGTAAGTAGTGTTTACTCACAAGCTTAGAAAAGGAAACATAACAAAATTCAAGTGAAGCAAATAATAATGACTGCATAGAAACTGTCATCTCCATTTTAAGGAAAGATATTAGTCTCCATATAGATACTCGTACTCTTCATCTGTTTCACACTGATGTTCCTGAACTGTCGCTTCATCATTTTCCTTGAACCTGTAATTATAGTCTTCTCCTTCACTCTCACTGTCTGTCTTGCAATTTCCATCAATATTTGAAGAAAATCCTCCACAGAAAGACAGTTTCACCATCTGGTTGCAGGTTCGATAACCAGACCAGTTTTCTTCGGTACATCTGTCAGTTGCATATATGCATCTTCGTCTTAATTAAGGAACAGAAAACATCTAATCAAAACAGAATCAAGCCCTCAAACACAATTCTTATTGAAACTCATCAGAAAACATTCTGTATGTTCACCAGATCAGGACTGGTTATATTTATCTTTAAGATCAATGCCGTTAGAAGAGAGAAGGAACAAACCCTTTCAAAACAAGAACACAGTCACGACACTTCCAGGAATCCCTCATTTTTAAGATTGAATCCTCAAACAGAACGTGTTCATGCCCTGTAGTTACACTGAAACACAAAGCAATTATGTCAGTCTTTGCAAAAGTGTTTCTTCACCTTAATCCTGAAATGCACAAATAAGGGAAAATACAAAACTATGCAGTGGTAATGGAGCTAGACTGAGAACCACTAAAAAGGCACTTTTATGATTGCTTTTACACTTAAAAATGGTCAGTTTATTCTAAAAAATCATTAGTAAGGTAACAAGCAGTTTAAGCAGAGGAGGGGCACTCAGGGAAGGAGCATCCTCCCCATATGCTGGCAAGAAAAAAAAAGAGACTGTCCATCTGCACTACCACACTTGTTTTATCAATTCAAGGAAACTTTAAGTGAAATTTTTTATTTGTATTTAGAAAGAGATATTTCTGAAAAAAACGCCTTATAATAAATAAAAAAAAACAGTTAATATATATTTTGTTAATATATATAATTACGCCTGAGTCAGGAAAGGTAAGACGTGAAATTGTAATTTAAGTCTATTACAGTTATTCTAAATGGCATTAAATCTTTTCCAACCAGATTTTGTTAAGTCTGGGACATTTCCTAAATGAGAGGATCCTGGTAGCCCAGCTCTCTGTCAAGTTTCCAATATCCAGTTTCAGTTTCTGAAGACCAGGAACAGCATGAAGGAAAGATATCAGCGCATTTATTTGCTCAGCATACTCATAGGACCTAAAGTAAGGAAAAACAAATTCATTATTGGCAATGTAAAAATTGTGCTAGGTAAAAGCTGTAACAAGTAAATAAATAACATTATACATATACAAAACTATTCTTACTTGTCATTTAAAAACTTTAGACATCGCATTCTGTAAAGGAGGCTTGGTCCATCAATGTTAAGGATCTCTGAATATGGCACCGTGAGGGAAATGTGGGATGGCAAGGCGTTCGTGTAGTCCACTTTGTAGATTTTGACAGTGACCCTTAACACAGGGATAAAGCAGTACAATAGTGTATAAGGGGTTTTGGCACAGCAGTGGGGTATTTAAATGAACCTGAATAGTGTTCAATACTAAGACTCAGATATACTTTATGGGCAGCTGAAAGTAGCTGTATTGCTTTCATATTCAAAGACTGTTAACCCATCCATCCATTATCTGAACCACTTATCCTTAACCAGAGTAGCTGTGTGCTAGAGCCTGTCCCAGCAGTTATTGGGTGAAAGGCAAAAAAAAAACACCCTGGAAAGTCTGTCACAGGATAAGTAGACCAACACATTCACATACACAGTCATACATAGGGGCAATTCATCATTCCAAATGTGCCTGACATGCATGCCTTCAGGCTGTTGGAAGAAACCAGAACACACAGGGTAAAAAGGCTCCACACGGGACTCCATCAGACCCTCAGCTGCCCCAGACAGAAATGGAACTCAGGACTTCCTTGCTGTGAATTGACAGTGCTACCCAATATGCCACCATGCCACCCAATGGTATCCCAGCGATGACAGATATTTAGAAAGGCAACTGTTGTCCAAGCAAACTATAAAATAACTCTGATAAATGACTGATAAAATTTGGAAAAGATTACCACTGATTACAGGTGGCCATAGTAACTGAATAAAAGTAATACAGGCAGCTTTATTCACTGTATCACTGTAGTGGTGCTGCAGCCATAACTGCCTACAGAAAGTTAACAGATTTACTCAGAAGGCTTACGTGGAGTCTGTGACGTTTTTTCTAATGGTCAAAGATGAGCAGGCACTTTCTGAGTCATTGCGCTTTTCCAGCTGCAGACTGAAACAATATATAACACAAAAACAACCATTCTGCAATTAGGCAGTCAGAAAAAGAAACATTTGATTAACTGAACTCAAATATAGTATCATCTGTATAAATCGTAAATAGCTTCTGAAGCATTAGCACTGGACTATTTCATGGCAGCAACAGCATGAAACACCAATGTATGTATGAACACAAAACCTGTGTCTGAATGAGGAAAACGGTTATTTCTTACCGGATATGATGAATACTGCTATTTGCATTGAAGAGACAGAGGATTCTGGAGGCCCACGTCTCAGTTAGACTGTGGACACCCAATTCCACCATCTCCAGACCAGGCACAGCATTTAAGAAAGACATGATGGTGTCCGAAACTGTATCAGAATATGAGGATCTATTGACAGAAACCAATCAGATCAATTTAGTTCCAATATCCACTTGAATAAAGTTACTCCTATAACAATGACACAATGGCAGGGATTGATTTTTTTTTTTGTCGTACTCTAATGAGTGCCTACATAAATTAATTGGTACTCATCAAAATTAAAAAACGCAAATTTCCTTTGTGCTTTTCTTTTTTTTTTTTTTGCTTTTTTCGTGGCGATATATATGTTTGTGCATTTTAGTGCTAAATTATTAAGAAAAATATAATGTATTAATTATGAAACTGTATAACTTTCTTGTAAAACTGTATAGTACGGTCCTGTTGAGAGAACACAAAGCAACTGTATAAAAAAGCGCATTTTGGGAGGCGAGAGGTTTGAAAGCAGTCAATCCAAGAATGTTTATTTTCCTTGCTGCTGATTGGCTGCTGCCCTGTGACGCATCTCTGGCAGACACAGTCCGGAATTCTCACATGAAAACAGTTTCCCTTGTGGAGCTGTCTTGAGCTTACCTTTTGTGCCATGAAGACTGAAAACTGCCACCCATTTTACTGTTTATCCCACGAATGCATACTTGCGTACCACTTATTTCAACCCCTGCCCAACAGCCAACTAATCATTAGAAGCAATGCTATGACCTAAAAGGTTATAAAAGTCTGCAGATCAGGGCAGCTGCTTCCAAAGGGAAAGAAGAGGCAAAGGAACTCATCTGTAAGCGTTAAGCTTCAGTAACTTCTAGACATCTAACCAAAATCAGAACAAGTCATCAACAAAGTTAAGCTTGCAGCAGGCATTTCTGTGCCTTTGTGAAAGTGAAACGATCAAGTACTTCATTTGAAACTGTCACATCATAGTAACATCTTGGAACCTCCTAATTCTACATATTGATCAAGCTAAACATTAGGTTTTATTATAAGGCTGAACTAATTCTCAGAGCACTACACACATTTTAGACTCAGCCATCACCTTTGCTTTTAGTAAAAGCTAGATCAAATGCTCAGCTGAACATACAAAGTAGTGCATCAACATACAAGGTTGAAGTAGTTAACCCCAGTGCCACATTGAGAAATTGAGGCCCTTTTTTTGTCTGGAAAACAAAGGGCATTTCACACAATCCTTCTCCACTGACGTGTAACGTCCACCAGCATCATCTTTACCATTCAATCACGCAACATTTTTCCCTCCCTGTTCTTGACACAACAGGGACAGAAAATTCCTTCTTTCTCTCACACACACTCTCTCTCCAGTTTATGCAGACTCAAACATGCTCTAGCACTCTCTCACTTGTTTAATCAGTCTTTCATTTAAACCCCAAACTGATGTTTGTTTAATTTATTTGTGTTGCAGAATAGTTTGTTTTTCATTCATTTAAAACAATTCCTTACCTCCCAAAAACAGGTAAGGGGGTAAAGAATGAGGGGAGGAGCCAGTACATTTAGAATCTCTAGACACTAGGCGGAGCGATTGTTTGGTGAAGACTAGCCTAGCTGTGTGTCCTTACCGAGTTAATCCCTTTGACTTGAAGTATGACTGAAAGAAACTTCTCCAGTCAAATCCTCCCTCCTCTGTGTAATTTGTGAAGATGAGTGAAATGTATGAAAGAGCTGCTTTTGTATCAGGATTTGAGGAATTGCATCTCAAAGACAAACTGCAATAGAGCACAAAATGTATTAAAATAGCTCATATATGCATTTCCCTTTTCCCCACCTTTGCTTTTGATTTGCATATGAGTGTAAGTGAATATGCAACAAACTTCCCCAACAAGAGACATCCTCACTTGAATTCATCTCTGGCATTTCTCTGCACTGTCAGTTCAGAGCAAAGATCCAGTTTGTAGTTTTCTGTCTCTTCCTCAATAGAACTATCAAAAAGGGACCTGTGAAAGATCCCAGCATAAAAAAATTGCGTATGATCAAAAGTCACATAGCCATTTAACACACACACATGCCACACAAATAAGCACACTGGTGTTAAGCTTATATAAAACAAGCAATATCTGTTATTACTTGGCCTGAGCTAAGAACTGAAAGAGCTTCCCAGATTTTTATTGAAAGTTTTTTAAATTCTGTTTTAATCTGCATGGTTTTCCATTTCAAGTGTCTGTCATCTAGGGGCTAAGCATGTGTCAGGGTCAAATTACTGCTCAGCAAAAGCATATGCTTTTGTTTCTTTTACTGCCAACCTGGGGTATTGAACGTCCTCATGACTGTAGACATCACCGTCGCCATCACTGTCATCACTGCCGCCATACCTGTCATCACCGTCGCCATCACTGTCATCACTGCAATTATTATATAGAGAATCAGACAGCACAAATTAGAACATAAAAAGTTTAATGGATTTAAAATACATAACTCTATTAAAAATAGAAGAAGGTTGCTAAGAAAATGGCAAGTAGAAGAGACTGATTCATATTCTGAAATAAGCAATAGTTTTGTACTTGAAATCTGTCCACTTGCTTAAGTTTCTGAAATGTAGCAAAACATTGGCCATGTTAGAGCCACCTCACACTGAGTGGGGAACTGCAGAACAGCACTACAGAACACAGCAAAAGAAAACAATGTATGTATGTATTACCTAGCCTAACCTAGTCTATAACAAGGCCCTGTATAGATGATCACACACTCTCTGACTATTGTTGATTCTCTATGACCTAATCATTACTACACCATTATACAACTGCTAGGGAAAAGACTGTTTACTCTGTGATCTGTGGAGTGTGTGTTCATTTTCCTTTAATTTAATACATGACTGAGGACTATTTAGAAATTGGAATGTT
>JBBPCX010069930.1:0-10997 GCA_037974365.1 Hydrocynus forskahlii | reverse complement strand
TGGAAAGAAACGCATAGGTGCGTGTGTGTGTGTGTGTGTGTGTGTGTGTGTGTGTGTGTGTGTGTGAGGGTTTGTGGGCAAACCGAGTTGCTCTTTATCTCAATGGTAGGTGAGAGTGATTATTCAGCAAGGAGGTGCATTTGTCAGTGCAGGGCTCAGCATAACACTGATCTGCAGTCAGTGGTGATTTACTTCAGAAGTGACAGAGTCAGCTAACTGTCTTTATTATAGTCTCTCAAAGCAATCTGTACTGAGACGGACTGTGCCTAGCACTATTTTTTGCACTAGGCCTTCAGAGAAATACACAACGCACACACACACACACACACACACACACACACACACACACACACAGATGTCTACCAACCCCAATTATACGTAACTGCTTTAAACACAATTACAGGATCATTACACCAAACTGCCTTCAACACAATTACACTAATCTCAGTGTTGAGTCAGAAAGAGTGAAGGTACTAATTACAAGTACCTATAGTGTACAGTGTTTATGTTGTGGTCATTTTTCACAACCAAGGTGGGTAAAACCAGTGTTATCTTTTCTACCAATTACTGTTTAGATCAAAGGGACTTGTGATGTTACGGTTTAAAGATGATTTTGAAGTGTATATACACAGACAAGCCATTTGGAACATATATATAGGTACATAAGGTACATATTGTATTTATACTCATTTTCCATATTATCTAGATGGGGAAAACATGAAACTTTGACTGACCAGCAAAATCACCAGAGCTCAATCTCAAATCCCAGTATAGAACATCAGAAACATATTAATGCTGGGCCTGATACAATTTTTAAATCGCGATTAATCACGTGGTTTTCTGTGATTAATCGCGGTGTTATACTCAAAATTCAATCATTAATTCAAAAGTAGTGCGTTGCGCAACTTTTTAAAGTACTGCTATATGAACAAAAGTGCAATAACATTTGGTTTGCACACACTTTAAACTAATAAGGAGCTTTTTAACAGCAGTGTTCCCTTTAACACAGTTACACAGTTACAGTTCAAATATTTCTGTAAATCTCTACTTAAACATAAAGGTAATCAAATATAAAAACAAAGCTATGAAAGGCATTCACGTTTTGTTATTGTCACATTTCCCCTTCACTCCCAAATGAGGGCTTCCGCAGAGGCAGACATTCATTTTAGTTTTTCTTTTATTTTCAAAAAACACAAAACAAAAGGCTTGAGGGCTAGAATCCTAAACAAAAGGAGAGAGAGGAACATGCAAAACAGCCACTCTGGATGACGGTGGACTGACACCCGAAACCTAAACGCAAACCCTTATATATATGAACTCAAAACCCAACCACCAATAAACAAACTCAAACACTTTACTCTAAACAACCCCCAGCTGTGACTATTACTAAACATGAAAACCCATCACCACTTCACAGTCAAAGCCCCCAAAACCCAAACAAAGAACTATAAAGGACGGCCTCTAGTAGCTGCCAACCGTCACAGTTATAGAAAAACAAGTTACACTCAGAGCAGGCCCGGCGCCACGGGGGGGGGCGTAAGCGGGATAATGCCGCCCCCTCTGTTAAAATAAGCCCTAATTGTACTTTTAAAAAATACTTTAAAAGACTAATACGAAAGTTATAAAACTACAGTTTGCTTTTAAAAAGTCTACATTTTACATATGTGTCGGTACGTTCTAGACTAGATTTTCAAATCCAGGCACTTGATTGGTGAGTTGGGTGAGCAGGAGCTAGTGATGGGAAGTTAGGCTCTTTTCAGAGAGCCGGCTCTTGTGGCTCGACGATTCTGACTCTGAAAGGGAATATTTGCCTTTTGGAAAACATGCTCGGTCGTCTCCCGGTACAGCTTTGCAGCGCAGCGCTGCCGCCATGCAAGCCGAGAGTGTTCACGAACCACAAATAAGTGTTTTTCGACACTTGGCCCAACGGGAATGTGTGTGGCAGTGGTGACCGTGGTCGTAGTGTCTGTAGGAGAGGTGTTGGTCGAGGTACAGGCAGCAGGAGAGGGAGACATGGTAGTTGTAGCACTAGCTCTCCCCATCCAGTTCTCCAAAGGGGTGGAGTCTGCGCTATACGCGGTCGTGCTGTGAGTGTGTGTGAGACAGTGTGTGTGAGAGAGTGTGTGAGAGAGGTGGGGGCTCGTGCTACACGCGGTCGTGTGTGAGAGAGTGTGTGAGTGAGAGAGTGTGTGTGAGAGAGCTGGGATAGGTAGCAGAGACAGCTGGGGTGATCTGGATCTGAACAGAGCTGGAAATAGCGATGATAATGGTGGCTGGGTTTATTTGAGAAACGAGGAAGTGTATCAGGACAGGATCAAACGCTTTGATGAGCCTGTTGGTGTATAAACTTCATTTTGACATCATAATATGCAAATTAGATGAGTATACCAGTATTTAAAAGAAAAACCTTGGCACCTGAAGGGTTAAATTGCCGCCCCCTCTCTGCATTTCAATTGCCCCCAACTTGTTTTCCGCTGGTGCCAGGCCTGCTGACTGTCATGCTGATGACTAGAATGCAGGAATGGGAAGTAGACGCCCAAGTGTGGCGTGGCAGATGAGCCCAGTCGCAGAGATACACAAAAGAGCTGGTGAATAGAGAGGAATAGAGATTCACACTAAGGAATCCTCATTCTCACACACACAGGATAGGGTAGATAAGGTTGGTGGGGGAGATGACAATACTCACGGTACTGCGAGAATGAGCTGACGTTGGCTTAGGCATAGAGGAAACCCTAATGTCTGGGTGTCGGATATCACCTGATTTCCTGTTTATATACCCTACGCGTGTGTTACTTCCGATGACCCGTGACGTCACGTATCCTGGTGTGTGTGACACTGACTGTCACAATGAGCACCAACAAAGACAGAATAAAAAAATTTCACATGTCACAGGAGATCTTGTCATTTTGAGCTTCTATAACAGCATGGCTGTAAGGCAAGCAGCATTTTTTGTAACTGGACATTGATGCAGTTGTCATGGCTCTGTATACAAGCACATATATCCCCAATGCTAGTTGTGGGGTTTTCCCAGTTCCCAGCACACTTTAACTAATTCCCAACACACTCCCAACTAATTAGCTGATTAATATGCTGTCAGTGGGTGTGTTAGAGCAGGAAAGCATTAAAATAAGCAGAGCAAGGAGTTTCAGGACCAGGGTTGGCAACCTAGGCCCTAGCTCACTGGATCTGAATTGAAACAATTTTAAAGCTACAGAGGTTCCATTTTAATACTTGTTTAATTCTTAGAACTTAGGGCATATTCAGAAATAATCTGATTTAAGTAAACATAAATGTTGTAAAACAGTCTAAAACCAGTGTTTGTTCTCCTCGCTTTCTGCAACCCCTCTCCTCTGCAGGCTTTCCCTTATAAAACAAAAGTGTCAGGTCTTGGGTCTATAACTGGCAGGTGGCCACTAGAGGGCACCAAGGAATTTAGTTTTGTGTATTACTCATCACACCGGAATTAAGTCAGTAATGATTGGTGTCAGCTGCCGGTGTGATCAGGAGTAATTGGGGTTATGTTGGGATTGGGTGCTTGTGTGTTTGCTTTTGTATTTAATTTCGTTTGCGGTGGACCTCAGGATCGTTCCATCGTTGCACTGGCTTTATGTTTGGTTTTGGTGTTTTCAATAAAGAACCTTAAAGCATGGATGTCTGCCCATTTGCCTGCTGCTTTGCTAGAGAGAGAGAGTGGAGACATGACAGATGGACCGATCTCACAAACAATGGCAGAGAGCCAGCAGAGGCAGAGCCCAGGGGCATGTCTACGGGGGGGGGCTGGGGGGGACAATGCCCCCCCTAGGGACAAGCCTGCCCCCCTAGCAATTCGCCAGGCCCCCCCCGGAACCACGATCGAAACCAGCGAGCAGACCCACCGCCCGGAACCACGATCGATACCAGTGAGCACCCTCCTGCCCCCCACCCCCGAACAGCTGGAAGAATAGATACTTTGTGCCCCCCCAGATAAGCCAAATGCCCCCCTCACGCATGATGTTCTGGTAACCCCTCTAGTAGAGCCGCTCCCAAAGGAACTCGTCCTTGGGGCCTCGACTCTGCTGTGACAGCCCTGCTGCAAGGGAGTGAAAAGGAGTTGGCCTGGAGTGAGGCAGACTGGATCCAGTTCGGGGGTGAGCCGGTGAGGAAGAGCCAGTTTTCAACTGCTGAGCTGCTGTGTGGCAGAGAGGCGGAGGACGACGAGGTGGACCAGGGCTTCTGGTGGGACGGGCGGATCGATGGATCCCCAATCATTGAACCAGAGCGGATCGTGGACCCCTCATCCTCGACTTGACCCTGGAGGAGCTCCCGTTTTGGCTCACCGATAGGCGAGGCGGGAGATCCGCGGGAAAGAGACATAGGGGACGTGGTGTTCCACGTTGCTTCCGTCGACCATCCGATAGTCAGTTGCCCTTGAAGCCAAAGGCTTCCTCCAGCGCCCCACTCCTTTAGCTCATGCTTGGCGAGCACTCAGCTGGACCAGCGAGCCTCACTTAGGGCCAGCTCGGGCATTAGGACCCAGAGGCAGCCAACAGTCGAGACCCTGCTCCTACACTGTGATAAGCTCCGCCCCCTGTAGCTATGTGGCCTGCCCAGCCCGTAGCAACAGGGAATCAGCAGCCATTGGAGCAGAGACGAGGAGAAAGGAAGAGCCCTCAGACACTGGTCATTCTGGCGCTGCAGGCTCTACCCATGGTGCGTGCGCGGGGCAGCCGGCCACTGAAAGCAGCTGGAGCAGCCATGAGAGATGCGGTGTGGGAAGGTGAAGCTGAGAGGGCCACGAAGGACGCAGTGTCGGCTTGAGATGCTGCAGAGGCAGCTCCTGTCCCAGAAGCTGCAGCTGTAAAAGCCGAGAGAGCCGCTAAGGATGCAGCGTCGGCTCGAGATGCAGCCAAGGCAGCTCCCATCCTTGAAACTGCAAGTCAACTCGCCGGCGTTGCCAGAAAAGAGTCCACTGCAGCACCTGCCATGAAAGAGAGTGGCACGACTGCGCTCCCAAGCACCAAGACCAAGCTCACTAGCACCATAACCACACTCCCAAGCTCTGAGATCGTGGTGCCGCGACTGCACTCCTGAGCACCGAGACCAAGCTCACCAGTGCCAAGACCATGCTCTCAAGCGCCGAGACCACACTCCCAAGCGACCGTGGCACCCAGACCACGCTCCTCAGCGCTGAGACCACGCTCCAGCGGCCCATACCTGCACCCCGGAGACGGCTGCAGCTTCCAGCGCCAGCCCCCCGGCTTCACCCACCAGTGCCAGGAAGCATACCTGGGGTTAGTGTAGGGGCAAGAGCAGGCAGCCCAGAGCCTGCAGACTTTCTAGGCCCATTAGAAGAGCCATTAGGCTATTTAGTAGAGCTTTTAAAACCTGTACTAGCTCCATTAGCCTAGCAGCTAGCTCTATTAGCCCAGCAGTTAGCTTCATTATCTGAGCAGCTAGCTCCATTAGCCCAGCAGCCAGCTTCAGTAACCCAGCAGCTAGCTCCATTAGCCCAGCCACTAAGCCTAGTAGAGGGGCTTGTAACCTCCCAAAAGGGGCCAGTAGCCGCAGCAGCAGGGTCAGACCACAGCAGCAGCAGCAACAGAGAGCCTTAGCCGAGAGGCCTGTAGCCTTAGCCTTAGCCGAGAGGCCTGTAGCCTTAGCCTTAGCCGAGAGGCCTGTAGCGCCCGTAGTAGTAGTAGTAGTAGTAGTAGTAAGGCCGGTAATAGATCTGCTAGGCCCATTAAATGAACCACCAGGCCTTTTGGCCAAACCACTAAGGCCCTTAGTAGAGCCTTTAGCAGGACGTCTCACATCTCTAGAGGGGCTTAGGGAGGCTAGAGAGGGGCCGTTATCCGCCGAAGTTGGACCGGAAACCCCACCAAGGGAAGAGGGCCTTCCCCTGAATTTTTTTTTAATGGGGGGCAGGCGGGGGGGTACTGCGGTCTGTGAGGGCTCCGGAGGAGCTCACCGACATGGCTTGGGACCTGGGGAACAAGAAAGGGCTCCCAGGAGGGAGCTCCACCGAGGGAGCTCAGCCCCCGGGGGGCAGGAGGGGCACCCGGAGGTCTCCGGTGGAATCCCCAAAAGGGGCTCCACTCTCGAGGACAGAGAGGCTCCAGGTAAAGGGCCCTGGCTCCGTGGACAGCGAGGGGTTCCCTGCTGAAGGGCTCCCAGGAGGGGGTTCCAACCCAAGGGACAGCAAGGGGCTCCCTGTGGGCTCCGGTGGAGTCCACGAAAGGGGCTCCACTCACAAGGACAGCGAGGGCTTCCTCGCTGAGGGGCTCCTGGGAGGGGGATCCACCCCTGAGGACAGTGAATAGAGACTGGGACTCTCAAGGGGGAGACTTCCATGGGACTCACCCGGGCTGCCCTGGCCATACAGAACGCCAGCCAGGATGTAGTTCCAAAGGAGATGGCCTGGTGGGGCTAATGGGACGCTTCCCTTTGCCTCCGCCTTCCCCACCTCCTCCATTTAGATGTTGTGGGGGTGGGTTTGCCCCCTCGGGGGGTGGGGTTTGTAGGAGAGGGGGTACTGTCAGGTCTCGGGTCTATAACTGTGGCTCTATAACAGAGGGGGCCAAGGAATTTAGTTTTGTGTATTCCTGATCACACCGGAATTAAGTCAAGTAATGATTGGTGTCAGCTGCTGGTGTGATCAGGAGTAATTGGGGTTATGTTGGGATTGGGTGCTTGTGTGTTTGCTTTTGTATTTAAGTTAATTTAAGGGGCCCGCCCTGGCTTTATGTTTGGTTTTGGTGTTTTCAATAAAGAACCTTAAAGCATAGATGTCTGCCCATTTGCCTGCTGTTTTGCTAGAGAGAGAGAGTGGACACAAAAAAAAAATTAGGCTTTTTTGTTCTTTATGGGCATTTGCATGCGACACCATTTTAAAACCCCAGTAGGGTTTATTACTATTGGTTTTTTTATTACAATAACTTTGGTTCTATGTGACATAGGAACACCAAAGAAGCTCAGCATATCGTCTGACACCTCGAGCATCAACACAAACAGTGGAACTTGCGTCTCACTACTGTAAGTATTCACTCACAGTTCTTTAACACGTTTGGTTAAAGTTTTGAAGCTGGTAGGGTACCAGTCTTGAAGATGCATCAGTAGCCATATACCCCAAGGCCAGAAGTTCACAGTTTCTCCTTGCTTTGTAAATCACCACTGCTATCCAGCTGTAACACAAATAAAGCACAAGTTCTGCTCATCAACAATAACATCTCGATGCAACCATGAAAAACATTTTGGCTAGGTGTGGATACAAACTTGTGTGAAACCTCTAAGCCAGGCGTGTCAACCTCCAGTCCTGGTAGGGCTGTGGTCCTGCACGTTTTGGTTATTTCCCTGCTCAGAAACACCTGGTTCACCTCGCCAGTTAATTGTCAGGTTTAGTGAATGTGTTTGAGGAGGAGAACCACCAAACTGTGCTGGACACTGGCCCTCCAGGACCTGAGTTTGACACCCCTGCTCTAAGCCAATCCAGCAGCTCATGAAGGCGTGATGCTGGGAGAGATAGGACACGTCAACTTTGCTCCACAGATAATAAGCCTGTTGTTTCCCATAGTTGTGGTGTAAGTTAATGTGTGTGAGTTCCTGAAAAGTTAGAGAATAAACATGTATTTGTGTTACGTGATACCCAGAGGAAAAACATTTCTAATAAACCAGGCTATTCAGTTTTATACATCCAGCACATCTCTGAAAATTAACGTTAGTTAATGAAAGTGTTTCACTGGCTCACTTGTACTGCTTGTGCTATTGATTTTACTCCAGATACAATATGAGTATATCTGTCAAATGACTTACTCTCACTGTATATGACTAACTATAACTGCATTACCAAAAAATTAAGGCTGTTAAAAGGTTCATGACCTCTAGATTTTACTAACAAAATCCACTTAGCTGACAGAAAGTGAAGTGGAAACGACCCAAGCATGCAGGTAAATTGGTTCTGGTTGTGGGAAACCGTGGTCCAGCGTACATCTTTCTACAGGGTATGTCTTGTTCAAGACAGGCTCTTCTACTATGAGGCATGTAGTTAAAAAGTAAAGCTACATCCTGTGATTAAAGATGGACATAATTATGCACCCTAGAAGGAGGTAAGTCTGGGATAGATTACCCTTGTTGCCCACAGACATCTATGTGTATATATGGTGAGACATTCCTTATTGTTGGCACAAGATTTCAAAGAAAAAAAATAAAAACAATAAGATGCAGAACTGTTTGGCCTTTAAGAAAGTCACATGGATTGAGCATTACATCTACAGGGCAGAGGTGAGCTCTACCCCTGGGGCTCCAGCTGTGCCAGGTGCTGTCCAAGGCCAGGGCTCCCTGAGAAAGTAATTGACTTCTCACTGGGTGGGAAGGGCAGCAGGCGAGCAACACACCATTCCATCACATTATCTGCTTGGTTGTGATGGGAGAATCAGGCAATTAAAGATGTTCAAGCATTTTGACTTGCTCCTATCCTCACACAGAATATGTGTAGCACGGGGCATGAGACCCACTTTAGGAGGCTTTAATGTAAAACAAAGACTCCTGGATAAATAACAGCACCGAAAGCGAGGATATTTTGATGATATTGATGAATCACGATTGCGTAAATGCAAAGGCAACTCTATTGACAACACAATCGATCACAGCAGCCAGTTCCATTTCACAGTGGCATCACTCTAATTAATGGATCAATTATTTCAAATTGTTCCCTCGCTCCCTATCACCCCATGATGTTATGATAATCTATAGCCTGGTGAGCCACCTGCATAGAGTGTACTGGGGCAGAAGTCAGAATGGGAAGTAACCTCCAGGCCTGACCTGACTTGGTGGAAAAAGTGAAGCATTTCCGAAGATCTCAAACCCTCGGTCCCTGGACTAATGCGATTTCACTTCTCATCATTGCAGAAGAACTAACACCAAAGCCAGGAATATTCCTCTGTAGGTTCTGTTTCTTAAGAATTTATGGGGTTTTCCCACTTCCACAAGGAACCGTGCCATACTGTGAACAAATAAAACAATGGGGAGGAAAAAAAAAAAAACTCAAACAAGATTATAAAAAATAAAAGACCACAATAACAAAAGTGGCTCTGACAGATAAACCTTCGGCTGGTAAGACTCCACGGACGTGGGTTCCTTTCACATAGAGAGTGTGTACTTCTGATATAATACAACATGGAAAGCCACAGTGTGTTGGTCTTGAAGGATGTGTCCACATACACACACAGATCATGGAATTTTAGTGTTTGTGTAAACTGCTTCTACGATATATGTTTAAAATACATCATAAGAATTCATAGGATATGGCTGTGATCAAAATGTTGCACACAGTGAACAGAGTGAGCAAATTCCCTGTTTAAAATGTACAGACATGCTTCCTGGCTAAACGGTTTCTTGCATCATGGCAGATGAAAGACTCTGTGAGCGTGCACAGAGCATATTTAGAGCTATTCACTGCTTTCAGGTCACAATTACAGAATGACTGTAGAGCTTAACAACAGAAAAACTCCATATACATGCTGCATAAATCATGCACTATGAAACATAGAATGATTTGAGATATAAAGTTGAGATATAACCACAAAATTGAAGTTGGTGAGACTAGCAAATCACTATTCATTTTCAGCCGTTTCTTTTGTTCCTCAGTCCAGCCCCATAAAACTCAAAAACTGTGCACTGCACAGTTTTTTATTGAACTTCTATGCCCAGTAGGCATCCCGATACATTTTTTCAATTAATTTTAAAATGTTAAATATTTTAAATTAACTTCATTTCCAAATGAATGAAAGGATATTAATTAAAATATCTGAGGAGCCTATTTCCATTCAAACTGTGGAATGGCCACTAGGAGCCCTGCAGAAACTGGTTAAACCTGCGTAACCAAAACCTTTTGGATTTGCTTAAGAAAACCCAGGCCCTCTAGCAATACCCACACTCGGCAGCAACCATTTCCAACCAAGGAAAGTATAACTAAAACTAAAACTACACCCTAAAGAGGGTGCTTGGCTGTGCAAACTCAAATCAAAAGAACCTAACAGGGAGAAGCCCACAGACTCTTGGAATGGGATGGTGTGTATGAGTGTGTTAGCTAATGATGGCTGAGGGATGTGTATAAAGTAGGGAGAGGAGTGAAAGCCTGGCAGGACTTCATGTGTGTATATCTCTCTCTTCAGACCCGGCACGTGGACCCCTTGCTGGCAAAGGCTGCCGACTGAGTTGGCTGGACCACCTGCTGCTAGGCTCTCTATCCTGCAGCAACCATCACAAACACTCTGATGTACTATCAGTTCTGCGAGAACTCTCGTCCTAGCCGGCTGCTCAGCAATGAATGCCAATTAGATGGCCCCTCCAAGCAAGAGACCAGGAGCTGTGTAGTAAGAACTGTAAAGCTTTGAAGAGCGTACGGTAGCTTATGAGGTAAACAGAAAGATTTCTCCCCTCACAAAATAAAACAACTTATCATGTGTGTCCAAGACTGTAAATAAAAAGCTCTGGTCAATAGCTTGAATGAAATATTCAGCTTTCACACAATTAAAGGTGTTTTGATCTAAAGCAGGGCTGCCCAAAATGTGGCCCATGCAAACCTCCCCTCAAAAATTTCTCCCATTTTACACAACCAGGTAGACTTGTAGTCAAGACCGCCTAAACCAAGACCAAGACATTACCAAGACCAGAGGGTTTAGAGACCAAGAAAAGACCAAGACAGACTGAGTCAAGACCAAGACAAAGTCTAAATGAGACCAAGACCGAGATCCGAGACCAAAACAAAAGACTCCCTTAACTTTTGTGTGCTGTTGTGGACTGACATGACGGGTACTGACTGGTCCCAAAGTCATCTGACAAAACAGCTGACACCTCCAACAACTGTCTAAAGAATGGGAAATATGTAATTGATTTCAATTATACTTCAATTATAACATCAGATTGAAGATACACAATTATAATCTTGAAATTGCATCATGTCCCATTGTAGTAGTACTAGCCAAATTACACTGTATGATATCAACTTCCCTGAAATGGAT
>JBBPCX010069929.1:0-10997 GCA_037974365.1 Hydrocynus forskahlii | reverse complement strand
GAATAAAACTAATTTGACTTTTGAGCGAGGCACTCTGTTGTGAGTCTGTTGATTTTCTCAAAACCTTTCCATAACACAGAACTACAACTAATCTACACCAGACAGGTGCCCTATGCAAGATAATGATAAGAAAGAAGCCAGCAGTCACTAAGAAAGAGCTGCAGGATGATCCGAAAGCAGTAGTAACAGCAGTTACACAAAGAACAATTAGAAATGAAATGCACCACAATCATCTCCATTTCTGCATCCCACACAAATCTCCTCTGCTATACACAGAAGTACAGAGATTCATGTCTAAAAATTGCACAATAGCAATTGAACAAGTCAGAACTCTAATAAAACATTCTTCTCTAGTCGGTCAAAATATGTTTTTGGCAATAATTCAGCTCATCATGTTTGGAGAAAGAAGGGTTGCACAACTCATTCCCACAGTGAAGTATGGAGGTGGGAGCATCATGATTCTCTACAGAATCTGTACTGGGGTATTACACATCCCTGAAGGAAACATGAGTGGAGTGACGTATAAGGAGGTATTAATGGAGAATTCAATTTCATCAACCAGGACAGGGAAGAAGATGCACACTTCAAAGTCTGTAGGCAATGTTGACCATGTTTTATCTCTCTGTAGTAGAGAGTGGTGGTTTTTGCAGTGTGGGCAGTGCAGTGAAGATGCCAACAGGTTAGACAAGCTGATCAGAAAAGCTGGTTCTGTCCTGGGTGTCAGACTGGAGACCCTGGTGGAGGTCTCTGAGAGGAGAGTGCTGAAGAAGCTTCTCTGTATCATGGACAACCCCTCCCACTCCATGCACGCCTCCTTAATACACCATTAAAACACACACAGCAAAAGACTCAAACTGAACACCACAAGAAATCCTTTCTACCTGTGGCCATAAGACTCTAGAACTGCTCCCTGTTCTTTAGGTGATTTTTAGGTAATGCCATTTTCTGTTCAAATCAGATACGTGCAATTAACTCAATTGTCTATCCTGTGAATTGACTAAATGTTACACCATTAATCTCATCCCCGTCTCATCTGCTGGTATTTTTCACATTTAATTTTTATTCTTTTTGGAATCTTACACACAGCAATATCAGAGCTAGTTATTTTGCCACAGTAATGTTCTGTAATTCTGCTGCACTATAGTTTATTGCCTATTTTTAAATATTCTCTATTGTCTTATTATCTTTTATTCTTCTGTTGCACTGAGCATACAAATGACAAAAGAATTTCCCTTGGGATAAATAAAGTTCTTTCTTATTTCAACAAGACATTGACCCTAAACGTGCTTGCTGGTCCTGCAAATTGCCCAGAGTGTAAGAAAGATTTTGAACTTGCTGTTACAGGGACCCTAGTTAACCCAGGGGGGACTGAACATGAGTGCTGCAGTTTTCTAAAACTGAATCACAGTGCTGCTAAAAGCTAATTACTTACTGTAGATGTCTTGAAGCTGCAATTGCCAACAACAGCTTGGCAAAAAGTACTAATCTTATTAATTTGGGTGCTTGAATACTTTTCTGCCCATCAAATTTGTTTGCTTTAATCATATCCTTGCTTATGAATACATACTTTTGGGTTTAAGTATAAACTCAAAAGACATTATGTGTGCAAAGTTTGAGTGGAAATCTGCACAGTGATTAAATTACAAAACTAAAGTGTAATCTAAAGCATCTGAACACTTGTTTCCCCCTCACAACACATGTGTTCCTTTTCAAATTAAGGGTATTCGTAGAGAAACTGCCCCCCCCCCCCATTCTGCAATAACATCTCTTCAGGGAAGGCTATACACGAGATGTTTGAACATTGCCGGGAAGATTCGATTGCATTCAAATTATTCAAAGATTTGATTGCATGAAGAACAGTGGGGTGAGGAACTGATGTCTGATGATTAGCTTAATAACCAGTAGCACTTGGTGTCAGGCAGGTGATTCACCAATGAATGAGCAGATTTGAATAGTCAATCAAGTCCAGTTTCTCTCTACTGTAGTCACCACACAATAAGCCTAACCCCTTTACTGAAACACCCAGTGAGAACAGTGGACATTAATAAATTTGAGTGCAGCAGTCTCGTTTGGACTGAGACCTGGAGAGTATGGAGGTCAAATCAAGGGCTTTTGTCATCTTTGTTGTGTTCCTCGAACCACTCCTACACAATTTTCCTCACAAACTGTTCCTGAACAGTGTGTGCAGTGTTGCAGGATACATTATCTGGCTGAAAGAGACCACTGCCATTAGGGAACATCGTGGCCTTTAGGGGTGAACTTGGTCTGCAATACAGGTACAATTTCTTGACGAGATAACTGATGCACACACACCTTGCCACCCACATTAGGTAAAAGATGACTCATCAGACCAGGCCATCTTCTTCCATTGCTCCATGGTCCAGTTCTGACACAAACATGCCGACTGTAGGTGCTCTTATTAGTAAACAGGGGTCGGCATGGGCACTCTATTGGCAGCTATGCAGCCCCATCAGCAAGCTGTGACAAATTGTGTGTTCTGACAGCTTTCTATCTAGAACTTTTTCAGCAGTTTGGGCTACAGCAGCTCTTCTGCAGATCAGACCAGATGGGAAAGCCTTCACACTTCACATGCGCCAATCAGTCCTGGGCCCCCAGTACCATGTCACCGGTTGTCCTTCTAAGGACCACTTTTGGTAGGTGCTGACCACTGCTGTTCTGGAGATGCTCTGACCCAGTTGTCCATCCAGCCCTTGTCAAAGTTGCTCAGATTCTTACACAGTATTTTTGTGAAATTTTGTTTAATTAC
The DNA here is from genome assembly GCA_037974365.1 of Hydrocynus forskahlii. Lineage (NCBI taxonomy): Eukaryota > Metazoa > Chordata > Actinopteri > Characiformes > Alestidae > Hydrocynus > Hydrocynus forskahlii. The sequence goes on along the minus strand of JBBPCX010069929.1, from coordinate 8,230 downwards.
CCGAATTCACTCTTTAGAAGACACGTCTGGATACTTTTGGACATATAAGGGTTGTGTATGTGTAATTATGTTATACATAGTATTCATTCTGTTTCATGCATTTCTGCTAATTTAACAGTACAGCATTTTCACTTTAACAAACTCAGCACTCTTTATGCCCGGTTACCATGTAAGGATAAGGGCCCGCTGAAGATCACACTCTCATAACCCTGAAAGAAATTACAGTATTACTGAAGATAAAACTAGGCCCAAGGACACAGAGGGTTTTATTACAGTATAATGAATTACAGTCCACGCCTGACTGTGTCCTCAGTTTCCTATTCAAAATGTCTGAGACATTTTGTAACAGAGCTAGTCTCTCTCTCTCACACACAAACACTCACTGTGAAGAGTATGGTCAGTCATATGATCGCCCCGTAGGGCCGAACCTGTGTGTTTTAGGGCCAGCGCTCACCATGCCTCTGGCCCAGCAGTACACCACCTCCGTCAGGCCGAACTTAAACTGGGACACAAAGTCTTCGGCCGTTTGAGCAATTCCACAATCCCTCTGCAGCTCGCCGATCCGATGAGCCACACACAGCACACGATCAATACCCTACAGAAGAGAGGGAGAGAGGGAGGGAGAGAGACAGACAGAGAGAGAGAAAGAGAGAGAGAGAGAGAGAGAAATAGTTACAGAGAAAGGCAGAAAAAGAAAGAGAAGACACAGATAAAACATAAATACATACATACATACACACACATACCTTTATTTGGGTTTATCCCTGAGCTCCACTTACAATATTTATGTACCAAAATATTGTCTTTTTATTCATTGGAATTTCAAAGACACTTCAACTTCTGTGACTGATTTATGTAAATCATCTCCCTTTTGATTGGTTGCCCCATACTGTGCCTCAAAAAGCAGTCAAACTGAAAATTTTCACTTCTCTTTACCTCTAGATTATTTTATTTCATTAATTTTAGTCATACTTTTACTTTAATTTGTTAATTGCATTTTTTATTACTCTCATTTTTGTTTTTGTTATTGTTATTGATTGCTGAATTTACTGATTTATTTACCTACCTACTGTTTGTCCTTTTTTTTTTTTAGTTAACACTCCAAAGCACTCCAAAGAAGGTTAAAAACACAGAGTTCACGATGCACTTGTGTCTCTGATCCACTCTCTGCTACAAGCCCACGGCTCGATTGCTAGTTTAAGCACCCCGACAGCTGGGGCAAGGTGGGAAAATCACAGTCCGACACCTGTATGCACCCGTCTCTTCGTGTTTGAACAGCAAGATGCGAGATGTCACCACATTACAAAACTCACCCTCTCCTTGCTTTCCGTTCATGAGTAATTCAGGCGTTCTTTAAAGCACTTTCATGTTCCAGAGTCGTCTGACAACACATACTGACACTGTGTGTGTGTGTGTGTGTGTGTGTGTGTGTGTGTGTGTGTGTGTGGAGCTCGGGAGGTGTGCTGCCCTTGCTGCAGGCACAGTAAAACGGCCAGGTTCAGTCACTCGGTAACGGTGCATTAGCATAGCGCTCTGATCACACAGCCATGCAAATCCACCACTATCCATACCCAGCCGCGTTCCGCTTGACGTGCTTCAGCCTCTGCTGGCTGTTCACGCGCACGGAAAGGCTTAAATCATGCATAAAATGTGCGATTGCTTTACTTAACGTTATATGCTACTCACTTGCCCATCTTAAACATGAGTTAGTAGTAAATAATTTAATCAACATCATCCACTCCTGATACTCATTCCAGTTTCTGCTATTGTGTGGACTATGCCAGTCAGTTACTGGGACAGAAAGTGACTAATTATGAATGCTCTTTAACCACATGCATGCGCATACAGTACCAGTCAAAAGTTTGGACACACCTTCCCATTCAACGATTTCCTTTGTTTTTATTATTGGCTACATTGTAGATTAATATTGAAAACATCACCTATTGCGCTGATGGCAGCTTTGCTCACTCTTGGCATTTTTTCAATCAGATTCATGATTCATTCGACTTGGAATGGTGTTTAATTAACAGGTGTTCTTCATCAAAAGGTCATTAGTGGAGTTTCTTGCCTTCTTAATGTGTTTGGGATCATCAGTTGTGACAGTCAGGTTGGTACACAGTTAGTGATCCTGTTCCACTATGGTTCTTCTCCACATTATGGCAAGAACCACTTAAGTAAGTAAAAAGAAACAACAGTCCATCATTACCTTATTACACAACATATTCTTTTTTGTTTACTGCATAATTATATGTTTTGTTTGATTTCAATATTAATCTACAATGTAGAAAATCATAAAAACAAAGAAAAAACACTGAATGAAGTGGTGTGTCCAAACTTTTGACTGGTAGTGTATGTATGTAACACTAATTACAGTTAAATTAACAAAGGAAAGAAATGAAAATAGTTTGGACACCTTTGGAGAAAGAAATCGTTGCTGATTTAATTAGTGAAAATCAGTTTCCCTACATGAGACAGATAACGACGACACTCTATAAAATCTGACCTGCTTCAAGAAATCAAAGGTTAGGACTTTTTTATAGCCCCTCACTGATTAGATCTTAAACAAACAAGGGCGTGCATGCAAGGCAACCTACGAATATTTTTAACAAGCAGTGCTTTAAAAGCAAATTCTTAATCAAGAATAGAAGGACTGTCAGCTGGCTGAAAGTGTTCCAAAACTTATGAACATGCAGATTGATAAGGGGTGCAAAAACTTGTTTATAACTGTATCTGTAAGTAAAGTAAGTAAAGTGCCCATTTTAGTCATATGTGAACAGAACACAGCACACAGTGTGAACAGTGTGAAATTCTTCTCTGTATTGAACCCATTCACCAAGTGAAGCAGCGGGTAGCCAGGAACCCCAGCTGCCCCAGATCTGTGTTCCTAAACGTTACCCCCTCCTCTGCTTTCTTTAGGGTGCCATAATTAAAACCATGGTCCACCACTCAGGAACATTCAGCTGAATATAGAGCGGTTCTGTGGGCTGGAGCAGGGGTGAGGAACCGAGGGCCAACATCCAGCAGAACTTGGTGATTTCTTGGATCTAACACTACTACTAACCAAATCACCAAATTGTGCTGGTCTACAAATGGTAGTCTCACAACCCAGATTTGTGCCTGTGATCAGTGTCTACTGCTTTTATTTTTTGGGACACTGTTGAGAAGAACTGCTTACTTTGAAAAGAAAGAACCATCTGACCAACAAAACTGTTGTTTGCATGTGATTTGTGGGAAGCATAATAAAAAGAGGCTTCAACAAAAACAACCCAGTGGTACACATAGACAAGCAACAGCTTCTAAACACAGCTGAATAACTTTTACAGACGTGCTGCTGTGAACATCACACATTTCACAACAGTTCAGTTCATTTAAAAATCCAGGACTCCAGGAAAATGGGCGAAAGGTTTGGATTCATTTTCATGAATGGTTTGTCACTTACACTTGTGCACAATATTTGTGGTTCATAACAGGTCAAGACGAGAGAAATGAAAGCAGATCACCTTTATAGATACAAAAACGGACACACACAAACAAGCACACACACCAGAGGCGTGACCACGGGGGGCTGGGGTGGGCACTGCCACCGAATTGACATTAATATTTGTCACAAAATTTAGCACTACAATGTATGGAAAATTAAATATTTTCACGAAAAATATATAAAGGAGGAGGACATTTGTGGTTTCCGCAAATTTCTGCAAACAATTACTAGTTCGGTTCTAAGAAACAAGTCAGCGAATGAGTATTCAAGGAAGAGAAAAACATCACAGAAAATCTAGACATGACTGAATTTCTTTCAGAATTTGCCTAGAGTAACCGCAGACTGGTCCTGTAGATAATATCCAGGTTAAACACTGGAGATCTGAGGTCCTATAGCCTCCCTAACGTTTCTGTTCTTGCTCTCATATGTTGTAAACAATTTACTGTATTGATATTTACCTTGTAAATGTAGTTCTATATTTGTTCACAAAAAATAATAAAAGCTCCATTGGCTCTGCTAATTTTATTGGATACGTTATGATTCCGGCCACAATTTTTGCTTTTATAAGTTTGATAAAAAAAGATATTATTATTGATAACAATAATAATAATTAATATGAATATTATTATTAATCATAATAAAAAAGGGATGAATGGATAGATATTTGTCCCCCCAAATAAGCCAAATGCCCACCCACACACCTCTGACACACACACACACACACACACACACACACACGTGTGTACATTACCTCCTGTATAGTGTTGGGGATATGTGGCTCTATCTGTGTGTTCTGGGTGAAGACGAGGCAGGACAGCAGGGCGGCGCTCTCCTCTGGAGCTAAAGGACTCAGAGTGTTCTCGAACAGCAGCTCGGTCAGGAGCAGCTCATGGCTGCTGATCTGACAGGCCACTCGGCCTTTCAGCTGCACAGCATCGCTCTCGTCGATGTACTTCAGCTCCTTCAAAACCTGCCAGTTCACACACAATATTCATATAACATCACATCAACAGAACATGTTACTGTCTCTGAACTCTGACCGGCCCGCTGCTGTCCATTTTACGTGTCTCTGGAAGTGGCCAGCAAAATGATAATGACATCAATCTTTTACAAGATCCATAATAATTTTAAACACGTGTAGAAAAAGTCTTACCATGTGAACGATCACTACTTATGTCAATATTACTGATCTGCTACTGGTCTCCATTAGGTGCAGTAACATCTTCCTAACCACTATTTGTGTTACTAGTAATTAAAAGTTACTTATCTACAGTATTTTTACTCCAGCATTTCTGCATGCAGCACAGGTGTATTTAGTACAGAGTATTTTCTGTATGGAGAGTTTCTATTGGATCTACTCAGACTTTATATCTCTGTGTCTTTGTGCAGTTGAAACAAACAATTTCCTCCAGGATCAATAAAGTTTTCTGATTATGAATTCACACAACACAAGCTATACGATAACCTCTTAGCTACTGTGGTTTCAGTTAGTCCATCAGTTTTGCAGAGATATTTTGTATTTACTCCATTCATTAGAAATCTCTCTCAAAAGATAATTAACAATACAAACACATTATGTGCAAACATAGAGGTCGGTTAAGCACAGAACTGTAAAGAAGACCATTATGAAAAAATATGAATTATTACTGTTGATTCCTCAGGGACTCAACAGTGTCATTGATGTAAAGCACCTCTTCTATCGAGCACCAAAACAGATGAGGGCTAATAACGTCTGCTTGTGGAGCATCTTCAGCCTACTAAATGTTACTGACTGAGGTACAGGGCAGGCCCATGAGGTGCTGTGCATCTAAAAAGCACTCTATAATGTGCACATTGCATGAAGTATAAAGGATAAAATAGCTTCTATTCTTCTGGGACAGCATAAATAAAAGGAAACTGCTTGTTCATTTTCAACAATAAATAATCATATAATTACTGATTACTGAAGTAAATGTCTGTTCAATTACACAGGCCAATCATCAGAAACTACAACACACTTTTCTATCATGCAATATATAACTAGCTTCATCACAAAAACTGTACGTGCGGGAAAAACTAAACACAGATTTGAAATCAGCATGAAAAACACTACAGAACCCACATAAACTTATCTCTAATGATTTTGACCTGTTGAGCTGTGTTTTTTTCTTCAAATATTACTCCATTATTTTACTCTGTAGTCCACACAATGTCCACTTATCTACTGCTCCTTGCACCTTAATGTTTATAACATGGAGCATGACAGGTATATCAAAGGTAAAGGTGTCTTTGTAAGCTGGAGAGTGTAAGAGTACTGACCTTGATCCTCTGGTTGTACTCTGGCAGAAGAGTGAGGGACAGATCAGAAACCAGAAACAGCAGCCTGTCCAGCTCCTCCTGCAGACTCATCCTCTCCTGCACTCGAGCAAACTGACACAGAGAAAGCGTTTGTGAGGCAATCAGTCTCTTGCTGTCCTAGTCTTCAAAAACATTGCTGACGTGGCACACAGCTAAACACAGATGACTGGAAATGAGTTTTTTTTTATTCTCTGCTGGAGCCTGAACATGATAAATAGCAGCTAATTGGGCTTTTATTCAGAGGGTCTTATTCCCGCCTGTTTGACACTGAGCAGATGCCCTCTCAGCCTGGGCCAGCATCAAAATCACAGAACTAATTCCAGACCACGGACAACTGCAGAGACATTCATTTCACACGTTTTACAGCAAGGTATACAGCAGATTGATCTGATGATGTTCAGGCTATTTCTCTGGCACAGCCTGTCATTTGTTTGGGGACGACTTCTTCTGAAATGCCATTTTCTAGCTGATCATTTTTAAATTGTCTAAGAAAAAGCAGCTGTGAATGTTTATGCTACTACAGTAAAGTACACCTTCAACTTTCAGTTTATCAAACCTTTAAACTTTATTCAGTGTTGAGATTGCAGGAAGGGTGTAACAATTTTGATCTAGTATCAAATAATTGGAAAAATCTGTGCATCAAAATCCGTATTTGAATTCATTGGCCTCTTCCAGGAATCTCTCATTCGCCATCTTCAGTAGAAAACACCTGTTACTGATCAAAACTAGGCGTCAGTGTCCATTCCATCACAATATCTGTATATTGTTTATAACTCAGATAATTGTTTCATTAGATCACTACTTATTATGCTGGTATAATAACTTGTTTTCTCCAAATAATTAATTACTTAATACAGAAGTCATTACTGTGAGATACTATGTAAAGTATTGAAAAAGTATTTTTATAATTTTATTTGTAGAAAAAGTCATTATTTCAAGATGCTAAATGGAAAGTTCGAGAAACTGAGTCATTCTTTCAAGAGAGTACTTCAATATCTTGAAAAAATTAACCACTTATACATTACCAATTTGACATACTGGTGCCAGAAACTAATAAGATTTTTGGTGGGAATGGGCTCTGTGTAGTGCATAATTAGTACTCATTTGTATTAAAAGCATTTTAAAAAACTGGCTGTCCCCAAAAGAAAGTGAAAGAAAAGAGAACATTGTATCCAGGTCCCAGAGAAATGCAAGAGAAAAGCCAGGGAGCCGAACCTGCTCTGTGAAGGTGGGGGAGTGTGTGCAGTGGAAGTCTTTCAGGCTGTCCTGGAGGACTCTCTGTCTCATCACTCCTTCCACCACGTCCACACCCTTCAAGTGAATGTCATTCACGGGGTCGAGAGTCGCGATGCCACCTGGGTTGGCCTCAGCCAATCGCAGAAGCTCTTGCGTTGCTGTGGAAATGGCCTGGCCGGGTGGGTCCATTCTAGAAGAGATTCACACTCTGATAAGATTGACCAAAAGTGAGCAAAATTTATGTCCATGTACTCACACTGACAGACAGACTGACTGACAGACACACACACACACACACACACACACACACACACACACACACACACACACACACACACACACACACACACACACACACCTGAAGCGGGGCTGCTGTCTCTTGTTATAGTTATCGATGATCCTCTCTGGAATGACCTTAAGTGTTTTAACAGTGATAGCTGAGATATCTTGTGCCTTCAACTTCTGAACTGTGTGACTGCAGGGACCTGCGCAAACACATGTATCATAAAACACAAACACGAACTACAGGTTCAGAAGTGACACTTCTGTAATATTGTGACAACAGACAGTTGTGTTTATTAACACAAAAAGATCTGATTAAATGTTCTTCTGCAGAGTTTTATTGTCGTTCTGATCTGATCCAACATTGTAGGTGCCTATAATTCCACATAAAGGAGACCTGGTGGAAATTTGAATGAGACATCGCTGCCACAAAGAGCATGAGATCGACCCAATGTTATCTAGAGTCACCCAACCTTCCCAACCTTAGATACAAGTGTGAGCGAGTAAAGAGTGGTTAAGAGTTAATAATATAATGAGGAAATAACGGTTCAGTGTAAGAGACGGCAATAAACAAAAAGGGTAAAGATGGGTTTTCATAAGCCAGCGTAGAAGTAGAGCACTGCTAATCAGTGGAATATTCTGAATAAAAACAGGCTATACAGACTGGCTACTGACATAACAAATACAAAAACATAAATTATATGAAAAATCAAAAAATATTTTTACTTTTAGTATGTAAAGTACACTAGTGTGCAAACGGTGCAAAATACTATTTTTGCCTGTCAGACTTATCTTTGGGAACACATGTTTTACTTGGAAGTTCCTAAAGATACAAGGAGCCTAGATAAAGGAGTTCCAACCACTCAGCATTCAGCACCACCAGTATACTGATCA
>JBBPCX010069928.1:0-10999 GCA_037974365.1 Hydrocynus forskahlii | reverse complement strand
AAAAACATATCAGACACATTACACACCATGGTTCTCTTATGTCTGATGAAGGTGTGAAAGCATATATACACAGACACAATTACATGATAAGCAGATTGTTTTGTGTTCTGTAGAAGTACCTTGTTGAAGAATTATAAGTCATTCTCAGAACTATTTTATAAAAGGAATTCAGTAGAAGTACCCTAAAAAATTATCAGAAATACTGTAGTATACTGAACACATACCCTTCAAAGGTACTACAGTAGATGTACTTTTTGTAGTACTTTCATATGATGTATAAATAGAAAAGTATTAAAACTACTGCAGTGTTGCAGATATTGAAAGTACCAGAAATTTAGTAAACTGTACTGAACTTACCCTACACCATGCACTTGTTCACAGATGAGTCCGTACACCACTGGCCAGAAGTTTGGGCCTGACCTTGGATTGCAAAAAAACACGATATGTTGCTCTTTCAAAATTTTAGTATACAGAAAAATGTTAGAAGTAGTTAAAAACAAATGTTACTGACTTGTTTTTAATTGTAATTTTTTCAAAATAAGTGCAGTTTAATGGATGCGAAAGCTAATGTATGAGTTTCCTCAAAATACCCACCCCTTGCCTTTATCACAGCAGCACAGATTTGCCATATCCTTTCCAGCAGTTTTTGGAAATAACTTTTGTCCAAACCCTCCCAGCACCTTTTCAGTCATCATTAAGAACTTGTCGGTCCAGCTCTTTCCATGCAGCTCAGTTGGAGAAAGATCTGGAGACTGGGGAATTTAAATTCAGTTAGAATTTGCAGTTTTTACTTTATTTGTGACAATATACAAGTTTTCATGCATTTTAGTGCTAAATTATTAAGAAAAATATAGTTTACTACATAAATAATAATGTAAATTCAGCTAAATGTCCATACGAAATGTTACTGTATAGATTGTTGGGTACTGTTGAGAGAACACAAAGAAAGTGGCCAATCAGAGAGCGTTATTAATTTCTCGTAGCTGCTGATTGGCTGCTACACTGTACAGTCCGGATATATATGTATATGTATATATATATATAGATGTATATATGTATGTATGTATGTATATGTATATACCCCTGACATTAGATCTGAGAGGTCCAGAATCATTTTAAATGATAGGATGGTTCATCTCAGAACTGCACTGTGAAGACTGTTCCTTTTGTGGAAAAAATTGTTTATTCCCAGATGGAGTGGGGAACTATGATATTGCAAACAATGTCAGCATTCCTGGACCTCCGGACACAAGATCCCAGAATTCCTTGCGGCAGAGCTGGGAAATGAACTACCAGGAAGCAGCCATATATCTGCAGGTACTCTTTAACAAGAGTTTAAAAAGCTCTTTGTGCTTTTCCTGCTCTAAGTGCTTTTTGTGCTTTTTAAAATTGTCTTTGAATAACAATGGGAACCGTGAAAAATGAAATAAAAAGTCTGACATTGCTGTGTTAACCAGTGTGTTTGTGTCCATCTGTGTGTTCCACTCAGGAAGGGGAGAATAATGATAAGTTTTACACCCACCCCCGAAGCCCGCGGGCACTGAGCGCATACTTGTTTGCCCATAATCACCTGTTCTACCTGATGGAGCTCCTGACTGGAGCTCTGCTCATGCTCCTCTCGCTCTCTGAAGCCCCTGCGGTGCCCTCCCTCAGACTGGACGTCTATGTATGTACCCGTGTGTGAATGAATGTTTGTTTTATGGTCATTACTTTAGTATTTTAGCACAGTTTACTGAATTTCTGGTACTTCAATACATACAATACTGCAGAAGTTTTAGTATTTTTGAATAACAGTGGTGTATGAAAGTACTAGTAAAAGTACTTTTTGAGGATACTTATTCAGTACTTCTGATAATTTTATAGAGTACATCTACAGAGTGCAGAAGTACTTTTCTAGGCTAGTTATGTGAAGGACCTCTAGTACTTCTACAGGGTACTTACAGAGTATTGAAGTACTTTTACATAATATGTTTATCATGTAATTTTGTCTATGTGTTTATTTGCTCTGTTGTGTGTGTGTGACTGCTAAAGGTTCACGCAACTCTGGAGTTGCTGGCGCTGGTGATGGTGGCCTTTGAGCTGTGTATGAAACTGCGATGGCTCGGCTTTCACACGTTCATAAGACATAAGAGAACCATGGTTAAGGTGTGTCTTGGATGTGTTTAATGCGTTCATTTATACCTCACAACATGGGCCTCAGGTTTTAAAAAAATGGGCAATTTGAAACAAAATGTTATTCTTAAAAACGAAACAAAATTATATTATTTATAAATAAACATACAATGGCTCAAAAGTTTACATATCCTGGCAGAACTTTTCTTTCACTCATGGTTAGTGGTTGGCTGAAGCCATTTATTGTCAAACAACTGTGTTTACTCTTTTTAAATCATAGTCACAACACAAACTACCCAAATGACCCTGATCAAAAGTTTACATACCCTAGTGATTTGGCCTGATAACATGCGCACAACTTGACACAAACAAGTTTGAATGGCTATTAAAGGTAATCATCTTCACCTGTGATCTGTTGGCTTGTAATTAGTGGGTGTGTATAAAAGGTCAATGAGTTTCTGGACTCCTGACAGACCTGTGCATCTTACATCCAGTGCTGCACTGATGTTTTTGGATTCTAAGTCATGGGGAAAGTAAAAGAATTGTCAAAGGATCTATAGGAAAAGGTAGTTGAACTCTATAAAACAAGAAAGGGATATAAGAAAATATCAAAGGAATTGAGAATGCCAATCAGCAGGGTTCAAACTGTAATTAAGAAATGGAAAATTAGGGGATCTGTTGAAACCAAACCACGGTCAGGTAGACCAACAAAAATTATGTGATTATGATTTTTTTGACAATAAATGGCTTCAGCCAAGCACTAACCACGAGTGAAAGAAAAGTTTTTGTGTTATCATTCATGTTCTTTGAAAAATGGTTAAGAAATCATAAGTTCTGCCAGGGTATGTAAACTTATGAGCACAACTGTATGTGCTCCATTACTTTACTTATACAAATGCATTGCATAGAGTATAATAATGTACAATACTGTGCAAAAGTCTTCTGCACCTGCCAATTGTTTTTTTTACATTTACACATTAATATGACTAAATATACTAAATAAAGTGATTTTATGTACAGGATATCACTGTGTTCCTTGTGGAGGGCCAGTATTGTTGTACCTGTAGATTTCATCAGGAACCTGGTTTGACACAATCATTATACTAAATCAGGGGTTTATGACTGGAGGCATAGAGGAGAAATCTGGAACTGAACCTGTGTTCTCCTTACCAGCTCACAAAATATCAACTACTCTTTACATACAAAACAAATCTTGATACGTTTCACTGCTTTCTTGTTTGTTTGCATTTATTCTAATGTTAACTTCGCTAGCAGAAAGACACCTGGTCACGTGCTGAGAAAATTGGCTTTAAACAATTTACACAATACTGTACATGTAGCCATGGACACAAATCTCATTCTTACTAATATAGTTTGTGTGTGTGTGTGTGTGTGTGTGTGTGTGTGTGTGTGTGTGTGTGTGTGCGTGTGTGTGTGTGTGTGTCAGACGTGTGTGTTGTTTATCCAGTTCATTGAGGCCATTGTGGTTCTGGTGCGGCAGACGTCTCATCTGCGTGTGACTCGGGCTTTAAGACCAATTTTCCTGGTGGACTGTCGCTACTGTGGTGCTGTGCGCAGGTATCCCACAGAAAATGCCTAGATAAATAATGCGTATTGTACAGAAAGTAGCGAGAAGACAGTGAGGGGAATAGTCATACCTGCACGATAGAACAGCAAATAAAACACTTTTCAGTTAAAAGTTAAAAAACAACATTCTAAGAAATGCAGAGGATTTTTTTCTGATATTTGCCAGTAGAACTGAGAAAGTAATTAATCTTAACCTGCAGACAGGTCAGGGAGAGTGGGGATCACCTGCCACCTTCTGGTTTTGGGAAATAATTTTAAAAGTGTTTGGTCAAACCAAATGTTTCTGTGTAGATTGATGAAAATTGTTTCCAGCACTTAGGATTTGACACTGAAAGTGCTTGTCATACTTCTCCATACTCTTATTGAGCCTACTCTTCTTAATTTGTTGCTAAAAATGAAGATTCAAATAATTTTTTTGGAGGAAGAAGGAGGTAAACTGTGTGCTGAGTTTCCTGTATATATAATGAGGGAGGAGCGTCTCTACCAATATTCTGATCAACAAATATGTGTTGGTGACTCCCGTCCGTCCACTGATTCAAATTGGCATTGACCGTGCCAACTGAGTTAGAATGTTAACAGCAGCTAAATAACAGTCATACAGCGATAACAACACTGGCAAATTGTTTTTGACTGCACAATAGAAATGAAAATAGAACTATACAGTTTTAATGGATTTTATTTACTTGGTGACTGTATGTTTTTAGTGACTAAAAAGTCCAAAAAAGACGTACAACCACCCAGAGGTTAATTTGATATAGGGGCCCACTTTATTCTGATGGTCCACTATAGATGATCTATAGGTACTTTAGCAAATTCTTTGGTAAAACAGCACTCAGGTTAGGATTAGGACTGGATTTAAGTTTTAGGTTAGGTTTAGGGCATCTTTTATTTTTAACTTATTGTTATTTACATTCAGTAGATGTTTAATGAGGTAAAGATGAGCTGAGCATCTACAGTGTACCACCCAAATAAAGTGATGCCTTATATAGTTGTCAGTTCTGTGATTTATATGCAACTAAACACACAATCAATTGAATAAGCATAATTAAATACAGGGTGCCCTGCTCTCTCCTGCTGTACAGAGAGCTGCTGCTAAAACACAAAATGACATTTTACTTACAATTGAAACACTGTCTGAAATTACTCTATATCTATTTATTCTGATTTTTTTATTATTTTGATGTGATCAGAAGTCCAGTTTTGTTTCACAGATATTTTATGATATTTCAGTGTAAAATTTCAATTTATTTTCTGGATTTACCATACTGGAGAAAATAAAAATGTAATGTGTCACAGGCCATTTTTATTTTATTTTTTATGTTGATCTCAGTAATTGAACAGTAGTGTAATTTTAGTACTTATTTTATAAGCCGACAAAACATGCTGTTTGATCGGGACATCCAGACTCTGTGTGTAAAATGGTAATATTGATTAGCGCTATGTTTCTTTTTTGTTTTTCTTTCATTCAGGAACTTGCGTCAGATTTTCCAGTCACTCCCTCCATTCATAGATATTCTTCTTCTTCTGCTCTTCTTCATGGTCATCTTCGCCATCCTCGGCTTCTGCTTGTTTTCAACCAATCCAGCCGACCATGTGAGTCACACATATACACACTCATTCTCTCTCTCTCTCTCTCTCTCTCTCTGTCTCTCTCTCTCTCTCTATCTCTCTAAAAATACACCAAGCCACTTTTTCTTCAGACTTGTTCCTTTTTTCTCTTTTTCTCCCTCCAGTATTTTAACACACTTGAGAACAGCATTGTAAGTTTGTTTGTGTTGCTGACCACCGCAAAGTAAGTGTTTATTCTGTCTGCTCTTCATACATAAACATTTCTGTTTACCGCTATTATTGTCTAACAATTTCTAATTTGAATAAATTAAAACAATCAAATGATAGGGATGACACAGGAGCCAAGTCAGTATCTTCATGATAATTTGCATGATAAAATAAAATTAGTATCTGGCGGATGTTTAGACGTTACCAATATTTCAGATGATATTTGATGATTAATTCATGGTACTCTGTAAAATCAGAATGATCAGTTGATGCTTGGATACCGTGCTAAAATATTTATATAATAATATTTATATAATATTCTTTGCACTGGTGTCAGTATTGCTGAGAACAATATAAATCAATATAAACTAAATCTGTGTGTGTGTGTGTGTGTGTGTGTATATAAATGTATATAAACTGGGAAGACATTAGTTTATGTTTTATTACATTTTTTCCAGTTATTCATTATTGCCTACCTGTGTTTCTGACAGTTTCCCTGACGTCATGATGCCGGCATACTCACGAAACCGCTGGTCATGTGTTTTCTTCATTGTTTATCTCTCCATCGAGCTGTACTTCATCATGAACCTGGTCTGTTTACTTTTTATCTATTTATTTTCAACTGCTCTTGGAGAGTTACAGTATCAAAACACTTCACATGTATAATATGCAGTGAGAGATTTCAGAAATGACTTTCCCTCACTGCTGCTGTTAATGCAGCTGTTTTTATTGTAGTACATTTTAGGGTTAAATATAAATTAAATTCTGTGTTTTTTTCTGAATGCTGTTCCTTGTCCTGTGTGCAGCTTCTGGCGGTGGTCTTTGACACCTTTAATGGAGTGGAAAAGGTGAAGTTTAAATCCCTTCTTCTGCACAAGCGCTCTGCTATCGAACACGCCTTCCAGCTGCTGGTTAGTCGACAGGTGAGCTCAGGAAGGGGCGTCAGGCTTTGCATATGAGCTCAAAGCTCCTCGGTCACATGCGTGCGTTTGTTCTGTATCTGTGTCTCAGAGACCTCATGGAGTCTCACTGAAACAGTTTGATGGCCTGCTGCGGTTTTACCGGCCTCGAATGAGTGCACGGGATCGTTTCCTCACTTTTAAAGCCCTCAACCAATCGGGAACCGCCATGCTCAGGTGTGCACCCCAACCCCTATATACATGTTAAATTAAGTGACCGTTATTTATGCTATATGATTTAATGTTTTGTATTTCAGCCTCCAGGACTTTTATAAGATTTATGAGGTGATGGGCCTAAAATGGAAGGTAATTTTCAATCAATTAACAAAAGAGAAGTTATATTTTAACATCAACAAAGAAAGAAATGAATACCCTGAACAATAACGTATCCATATTTAGGAATTAGATTTTGTGTCTCTTTGTTTATAATAGAACGTGAGACATTTCAGACAACCTTGTAATTTTACTTTACCACAAGACACAAAATGTGTTTTCACAATGTATTGTTTGAGGAAAAGATGAAAAGGGGAAACTAAAACTCCGTCCTAACTCAGTGTGTCGAAGCAGATTTCCTGAATTTAAATTCAGTTTCATTCTGAGAATCTTAAATAAATTACTTGATGGGTGTGTGTGTGTGTGTGTGTGTTCTTCTAGGCACGGCGTAGCGGAGAACACTGGTTTGATGATCTTCCTCATACGGCCTTCCTCATTTTCAAAGGTTTCAGTTTATTCTGTTTTGTTTTATACAGAACCTCATTGTAATGAAGCCTCACTGTTTAAGGAGCCTGTTTGGATGTACGTTACCGTTGTACTGATATTTGTGAAGAATGGAGGACTGATGCAGTGATTTGTACAGACAGACAGCTTCTGTTTTTGGTTAATTTCCAGGGATCAATCTGGTGGTGAAATCCAAAGCCTTTCAATATGCCATCTGTAAGTTTTCCACGCTTACTTTTGTCTTGCACACTAATGATATAGAAGGACTGTGAAATTATTACATACGCATACAAGTTGAATTTTCTGTATTGGTTTATTTATTATATTAAAATTTTGAACCATTTTTTTCTGAGAATCAAACTAAAAGTTTTTTGCGGAAACTGCAGATATCCTGCACTTTTTTTTTTTTTGCTTTTGTGACGTCTGGTCCTCGTCTGCCCCTTCGTCCTCGTGCTGGCTGTTTATGTTTGGGCGTGGCAGTTAGCAAGGCAATCAGACACACCTGAACGGAATGAGCCTCTGTTGCCTAGCGCGGCGCCCAAATATAAACAACCAGCATGAGGATGAGGGGGCGGTGCAGACGAGGCCCGGACGTCACAGCTTTTTTCGTGGATTTAAAAAAATGTTCATGCAGTTTACTGCTAAATTATTAAGAAAAATGTTATTTACTAGTTTTGTAATATAGTGTAAATTCAGCTACATTTCCATATAAACAATAAGTAATTTTTTTTGTACTCTCCAGAGAACACAGAGTGTGTGTTGCAATGGTGAAATACTGCTGTTTGAAAGTAGCCAATCCAAGAACGTTATTTATTTATCCTTGCTGCTAAATGCCTGCAGCCCTATGATGCATCTCTGGAAGCTGCAGTCCAGAATTTCCCCCATGGAGCGTCTCGACTGTTCTCGTGTTTTTTGTTTTGTTCTTCTTAAAGCTCGGTATTTTTAGTACTATAAATGAAATTAATTTATTACTGTATTTACCTGCTTATACCAAAGAAAACGACAGTGCATACTAAAGAAAACGTGCGTGCATGAATTACAGTACAGTGGTACGGGGTAACATTGGCATTCCAGCACAGCAGTTCAACATTTAAAACCTATGGCGTTGTTTTATTATTTCTGATTAGTTCTGTTAATGCTAAATATGTTATGGTAATGTCAAACTTAATTACAAAATTGAAAATGAAAAAAAAAATTATTTTAAATGACCTCTTGTGGCTAACCTGCAGCACTGGTTTACTTGATTGACAACAAAGGTATAACATGCAGGCTCTGGAGTGACCTTCTGCACAGTAGGGGGTCTTCTAGTGTTCTAGTTAAGGAAATAATGTGTCTTCTTTTTGTAGATATAGTGGTAGCTGTCAATGGGGTCTGGATTCTAGTAGAGACCAATATGTTAAATAGTAAGTAGACATTCTACATTCTCCATAACTCAATGTTTTAGATGTGAACACTTTGAGTGGGTTTGGTTGAAATGCTTAATTGTAGAGACATCTCGTCTCCAACAGAAATGTGACCTTTTTATTTCCTCTCCAAACCCATCAGTGAAGCCTCACATGTAGTGTTTATATGGAATGCTGATCATGGTAAAATAGTGGCAAACTTTCTATGAAGGTGCATGTAGAGGCAGATGTCTAGTTTTATTTTGACTTGAGTTTCTTAATATTATCTGTCGGTGAGTTTCTCTAGAACGGGGCGTTTTACACCAAACCCAAACTAAAGAATATTTAGTATATTAAATATGTCAATGTTTGCTCACTGCAGTGTTTCCATTTCAAGTGCTGTCTGTGTGTAAATTGCTGTTTTTTTGCCCAGGTGATTTCTCCTGGTCCCAGCAAGTACCATGGAACTACATTGTCTTCCTTACAAGTAGGTTTGACTTTTCCTTTATTATTACTCAGTTCTTTTTTTTTCTTTGGCACAAAAAACTTATGAAGAATATGTAACAGAGGAAACAGGAGATGAGGGGTCATGTCACCCACAATGATGTCATCAAAAATAAGATGATGTTTTAGAGCTTAACACTACTTTCAGATGAAAGGAAATTAAAAAAATCAGGCTTTGTTTAATTTAATCAGTCATGCTTAATTTGACCAGATACATGAACTAACACGGTGCTATAAAGTTTACTGTGAAGGCTTTAACTCTGATTTCAAGTGTAAAGGATGATGTTCTGATTTGCGACAACTTCCTCTGGTCTCTTGTTTTGTAGTTTATGGTGTAGAGGTTCTGTTGAAGATCACTGGCCTCGGCCCTGTCGCTTACTTCAGTTCTGGCTGGAACCTGTAAGACTGCCCACACGCCACACTGCTCCTAGCGAATGCTACACAGGTGCCCCACCCCCTTCACCATGCTGCTGTTTTCTTTCCCAGGTTCGATTTCTCTGTGACCGTCTTTGCCTTTCTGGGATTGATTGCTCTGGCTTTCCATATGGAGCCTTTCTACTTCATCGTGGTGCTGAGGCCTCTGCAGCTTCTCCGGTGTGTGTGGGATACGTCAAGATTTTCTCTTTGTACTCTAATCTTTTACACTGGCCTAAAGTAAATACTTCTGGAAAATGTGCATTATGTACATTTTACATACTTTTAGATACATTTAGATATGTATCTAAAATTTACGTATTGAGCAAAAGTCTCGGACACCTGTAGTGTTTAAAGCCATTTTTCTCTGTGTGTGATAAAGTGTCTTTCTGCTTGCAAAGTTAACACTAGGCTTAACACTAAATGAAAACAAACAAGAAAGCAGTAAAAAGCATTGAGGTTTGTTTCGTTTGCAAAAAGGAGGACACAGGTTCGGTTCCAGATTTCTCCTCGGTTCCTCCAGCCATTGTTTGTATTTGTGAGATTCTATCAGCAGCTCCTGATTTAATTTAATGAAGTCAAACCAGGTTTCTGATGGTGACTACAAGTGATACTGGGCTGATACGTATCTAAAACCACTTTTTAAAGTTTACATAGTTAATCTAGTGTTTAATAGTTTCAAACTCTTGGATGAAGCCTGTAGACCTGAATTCTCTTTCAGCTAAACTGAAATGACATTAAGCTAATTGTGATTGTGAAGCCGGACACATACAGGAAAAATTATATTGGAGGCTGTACACATGATACAGCATGCATGAAGAATTGGTTCAACGCTATCAGAATAAACCCTTGTATCTCCAAAAAATAATCAATTTACAACAGAAGAGAATCGTGCTTACATTTTAATGGAAGTTATTGTAAAAAAAAATTTATTCTAAGTAGTTTTGGACCATTTCTGTTGGTGTATTCACCATACCATTTTCACACAATGTGAGGTCCAGGCTGCTTTTTTTTCAAAGGCAAAACTGGAGATATAAGGTTTTATCCTAGATTGGCGATTTGTATCAGTTTGAATCAAGTCAGAGGTTCTACCAGATCTCCACCACTACTTAATACTCACAGAAGCTGAAAATGCTAGTCAGCCTGCTGTCGTCCTTAAATCACCTTTCTTTTTCAGACTATTTAAAATAAAACAGCGTTACCGTAACGTTCTGGACACAATGTTTGAGCTGTTCCCACGCATGGCCAGGTAAGGAGATCTCTAATCTAATTATCAAAATGCACTTACTGTAAACGTCCTGGAATATAAAGTGAAAAATAATGTTATATACCTTTCTATGTGTGGTTTTCTGTTCTTTCTCTCTCCAGTCTAGGTTTGACTCTCATTATTTTTTACTATTCTTTTGCCATTGTTGGAATGGAGTTCTTCGCTGATGTCATCTATCCCAACTGTTGCAAGTAAGTTACAAATCACTGGTGTGTGTGTGTGTGTGTGTGTGTGTGTGTGTGTGTGTGTGTGTGTGTGTGTGTGTGTGTGTGTGTGTGTGT
>JBBPCX010069927.1:0-10999 GCA_037974365.1 Hydrocynus forskahlii | reverse complement strand
ACTTATTGTTTCCATCTCAGCAAAATCGCACTTACTATTTGATTGTCCTTGCAAAGTGAAGTTGAGGAAACTTAAAAATGCTTGGCAGCAGGTTGCCTTAAAATTTTAAGTTTTCCCAACTTTTTATTTTTTACAGTGTATTTACTAGAAAAATACGGAAAACTGTTTTACTTGAATTACTCTTGTTACACGTAATATTTCCAATATAGATTCTATTCGAAATTACGTAAAGTTTAATTTTTTATGTTTTTATGTATTTTATTAATTATTGTTACGCTTTTAAAAATCTTCACTCTTCACTCGTCATCGGTAATGGTACTTTCTTTTAACTGTTTTCCCAGAAATATTTAATATATTTATCAAGACAAACTTCTCCAAAAAAATTTAAATATAAACAATTAAAATAAATACAAGAACTGGCCTTGCATTAATAATAGTGAATAAACAGATGTGTGTCTCCTGTTATATATACAACAACGCGAACCATGCTCGCCCGCGTGTTTACAAATATTTGCCTATGCTGCTGAAACAAAAAAAATAGCAATTAAGTTGTGTTTTAAACTGTTTTATTTATCTGACAGAACAAAACTTTTGTTAACAGCTTTGTGTGCCGAAGTAGACTGTTTTTCTTCGTCATTGCCTAGTGGTACTGCCTGCCCAGAGCAGACGCAACGACTAGCAAGAATTTCTGCCAAGCCTCCTGCACATCAGCTGTGAAGACAGAGGGTCCGAACTTCATGGCCACACAGACGGTGATGCAGTCAGCAATAAGCTGGAGAACAAAAAATAATAAGCTCGCTGGCGGTAATAGTTTTCCATCTATAAATACCAGTACAGTGATTTCATAAACGTGGACTAGTTAAATGTATTCATTTAAGACATGTGAAAAATGGTTAAATGCCACAGACACCTACCCTAAAGTTGTCGGGATCCACGTGCAGTTTCTCAGAGTGCATCACACTGAGACCAGCATAGACGCCCTTGATGTTGTCCAGGTTCTTCACGGCTCTGTCCAGCCCCCCCATGACGACCTTGCCGTGAGCAGCCACTTTGGGGTTGCCCATGATGGCGGCGGGGCTGGACAGATTACCGAAGCCAGCAAAGTGCCTCTGAGTCCATGGAGCTACGATTAGAAGTCTGCAATGAAGGAAAGAATTGGTACATTATACCGTATGAGACATGGCAAAAAGTGAAGACAGTGTCAGCACAATGAACTACCTGGATAAAGCCTGAGGTCCGATTTCATCGACACTGATCTTCCCCCACAGGCCAGCGATGGCGCTGCGCTCAGCATCTGTCCACTCAACCATACTGACGATTGATGTCTCTTGAGTTGCTTGCTTGAGGCTGTTGGACTGCGACACTGTGCACAGTTTATTAACGATTACTGTCACCGCCCTTCAGACACAAAGCATTTTGATTGGCTAATTTCTCATTGGGTGTGAGGCATGCGTGACTGGGCATTAGTGATTGGCTTTTGGCCAAAAACATGCCAGCTATCTCTTTTGCTTTTCAGCATGTTTGTCAAATAATATTAAGCACTGACAATAAAAAAATTATACACAGTAAACCCGTAACTGCTTTAATAAAAAAACAGCATGGAACCAACATATATGCTTTGTACATTTATTTTCTGCTGTGTATGAAAAGAGAAAGTAAAATATTTATGAACAGCACAAATATTTACCTTCTAAAAGTACATTATTTTAATAAGTAGTTAAACATGCCAGTACTTCGAAATGAGATACGGAATGAGCATGCTTGAAAGAATACATATTTACCTAACACATTATACATCATTAGAGTATATACTTTTCGTTATCTGAGTTATCCCAGGCTATACGTTGGCACAGTGTTAGGCTGGGTGGCGACCAATACTGACGCGAATGTAAGGTGTGGTTCAGATGGTATATTGGGTGTGTCTGTTTTCAGTTTTATATAAAGGTAGTGAACGTTTTCAAGTGCACAATGAACATTTTTGAGCACATACTGAGTTGAGAAGAGGAAGACGTAGCGATGAGTCTCACTGTTCAAGACACTGCTGTGGTGAAAAGCCTTTGGGCCAAAATCGGTTCCAGGGCCGATGAAATTGGCGCGGAAGCACTGGGCAGGTAATTTCATAGTGTTTTTGGTGTTATGTGTTTAACTCAACATAGATTAAACAGAAATGAACAGTATTCAATAATAGCCTGTTAAACCAAAGTTTTTGGGCTGTCCTCATAGTCGGAGGAAGCTGTTCTTTTGTTAAATTAACTTTATCTGAAATGTTCTAGTAATATAGTAAGCTTTTGTTTATCAGATGCAAAGCTAATCTATTTGGTCTCCATCAGAATGCTCGTCGTGTACCCTCAGAGCAAGACCTACTTCTCCCACTGGGCTGATCTGAGTCCTGGAGCCGCTCCAGTGAAGAAGCATGGAAAGACTATCTTGGGGGCTGTGGGTGAGGCAGTTGCCAAAATTGATGACCTTCCTGGAGCTTTGTCCCAGCTCAGCGAACTGCACGCTTCCAAGCTGCGAGTGGATCCCGCTAACTTCAAGGTAGGCCACCTCCAAAATGCCAACGATCAAACCCTATTAATCACTTTTACATGTTAAACACTCTTATTACACCAAATATCTAAAGTTAGAAACACTGAGATCACATTTATTTCAGCTGTACTATTTTCCCCTTTGTAATCACAGATTTTGGCGCACAACATCATCGTGGTCGTAGCCATGTTATTCCCTGCTGACTTCACTCCTGAAGTTCACGTGTCTTTTGACAAGTTCCTCCAGAACTTGGCCTGGTGTCTGGCTGAGAGATACCGCTAAACTGTCAATGGGAAGATTGTCCACTGACAAAGTTGATCTTTGACACAACTACTTTTGAATAAAGTCACTCAAATAATAAATCCTAAACCCTTGTGTTTTGTTTGCAAAATATCAAATTCAGTTTTTAAAGCGTTAAGATTTAAATATCAGGTCAGCGTAGTGGAACGACATTTCAGAAATATTTTACACTGAATTTCACTCAGGATTTCACATAAGTACTGTCCAGTGAATATTAGAATGAAGCTTGAAATCTTTCATTCATATGTGAACACGTGAGGTCGTGCATAATTAAAATGTGGTAACAGTTTACACATCTTTCTAACAAGTAGCTAGAATGATGTATTTAGGTCTCATAACTTCAACAGAGATAACACCCATAAAACACTTTTTTTGAATTTTTCTGAGGCTTCTCCTTATTTACTGCAGGTGTATGATCAGCACTGTTCGGTACTTATGGGTGCCAAATTGAACCGTCACTACAGATTCAGACTTGTCTTTTTATTTATGAAACTGTCTAACGGTAATCTTTTGTTTGGTGTGGGGTGAGGGATATCATTTTAATTTAATCTCTTGGTGATCTTAACAATAAGAAGTACAAGATCTTCTGCCTGTATCTGTGTAATTTTGTGTAACAACTGAACCCACGTATGGTGTATTTTCAAGGAAGAAAACATTTAAAGTTTTTAAAGTTAAAGGGTAGGGGTTGAATGTGTTTTGTTATGAGAAAGATGTGAGATGTATTTATAAATTTGTGATTCATTCAATAGACTGCAGTTTACCCGGGAGTGAAGTGTGGCAAGTTTTATTTAAATTGATATACTTGAATAGCTCCAGAATGACTGCAGGTATGATGTTAATAAGATCTGAAATCCCTCTGTAGAAGAATATATATGCAGAAGAAACAAGGCAGCATCAACCCAGGTAATGTGCTGACATTTAATTAGCTGAAAAGTACAATAATTTTACAATAGTTTTTAAAAAAAAAACTGTTATGTGACACAGTGAGATGTTGTTACATTTACATTTACGTTCACATTTACGGCATTTAGCTGACGCTCTTTTCCAGAGCGATGTACATCAGTGCTCAAGTAGTCCACATCTGTATCTTAGACCTGTAAAGCTAAAACATGTATGATGACTTCCTAGCAACTTTGCTAGGAACTTTAAGTTAGTTGCCCCCCTCAAACAATGAAACATAAAAAATATCAAATAGTTAAAAAAACTAACGAACTAAAACTGACTAAAAACGGATTTAATACATTACCTAAAGTAAACTGTCAAACCTATTACATAGCTTTATTCGGCTATTTTATCAAGTTAAAACAAATATTTCCTTAGAGTGTATCAAAAACTTATGAACACAGAAATCTGAGAAATCTCGGGCTCTCCTGAGTGATATAAAAAGCATTGAGCACTGAAAATTGAGCCCAACATTGGATTGTTGTGAGGGATAACCCAGCCATTATTACCTGAGAGACCAATAGAAGAACATGCCTGGTGAGACTGTGTGATTGAGTTAGTGGGTAAAGTCAGTGAGGAAACTGAATAAAACAGTAATTATTAGAATAATGATCAAATCACTCGATTGTGAAGCTCACGTCTAATGCACTGCCAGCAATCAGGGTCAAACACTAAGGGGAACAAAAGCAAATTCGCGCCACCGTGAATGTTATTAGGAAGAGGCATAGAGCAGATGGTGTCATTGAATTATATGGAGAGATCGAAGTCTTATGTAGCTAAAAAGCTGGGTGAGGGGAGGGTTGCAAAGGCAGAGATTAGGTCGTGGACAGCAGAATTCAGAGCCCTCTCGCAACCATTGCCTCAGAATGTGTTGACAGGGTAGATAAGTAAAATTCCTGTTATTATGATTTCTGAGCTGGTGAGAGCGCCTTTAGGACTTTTAGGACTGGATTAGTTTATCAGGGTAATATTTTACACCCATCTCTATAATAAAACTCTCGCATCTGGAGAAAATGCAGTTATTGAATGCACACTCACAGTAAATGGACATTGTTCTAATTGATTTATTTCCCCTGTTTTTCTTAAAATTGATTTCAAGAGCAAAGAAAAGTCTAAATAAGATACAAGATGTAGACGGGTATAGAGACTATGACTACATATCAAATCCTGTAGAGTTTTTATATTATTTACACCCGCTGCAGTTGAACTACAACAAGAAAATCAGATCTTGAAACAGCAGGGGCTTTCCCAGCACAGAATATTTACACGAAACACGTTAAAATAATGAGTTATTGTAAAATAATGAGTTATTATCCATATGACTACAAAAATCCGACCGTTGTGACGGAAAAAAAAAACATGACAGTGCCAGAAAATGCGTTTAAACTGGTTTTATTCATTTGGTAGAATATTTCTGTCAACAGCTTTGTGCACTACACTGGTCTCCAACTGTTTGCACGTCAGTTGAGAATGACACTAATGGTACTGTCTTCCCAGAGCAGACGCGACGACGGACAATAACTTCTGCCAAGCCTCCTGCACATCAGCGCTAAAGCCGGAGGGTCCGAACTTCATGGCCACACATACTGTGATGCAGTCGGCAAGAAGCTTGAGAAAGAGAACAATTACGAAACACAGTTAGCACGGTGTTCATAACTGATTTAATCCAGTAATTAGATAAATGCAGTTCTTTCGACTTTGTGAGACAAAGTAAAGTAGGGAAACATACCCTGAAGTTGTCGGGATCCACGTGCAGTTTTTCAGAGTGCATCACACTCAGCTGAGCATAAGCGGCTTTGATGTTGTCCAGGTTCTTCACGGCTCTGTCCAGCCCACCCATGACGACCTTACCGTGAGCAGCCACTTTGGAGTTGCCCATAATGGCGGCGGGGCTGGACAGATTACCGAAGGCAGCGAAGTGCCTCTGAGTCCAAGGAGCTACGACCAGAAGTCTGCAATGAAAACAATTTAAGTATAGGATCCAAAGAACGTACTTCTGGAGATAAAGCACGAAACTGTAGACAGCTTTAGTACGGATCGCTACCTGGATAGGGCCTGAGGTCCAATTTCATCGACACTGATCTTTCCCCACAGGCTAACGATGGCGCTGCGCTCGGCATCTGTCCACTCAACCATACTGACGACTGGGGGTCTCTTCACTTAATGCTTGAAGCTGCTCAAAAGCAAAACAGTGCCCAATTTATTGGTGTTGAACGTTTCCGCCCTTCAAACAGAATTTAATTTGATTGGCTCATTTGTTGTCACCCAAGACATACGTGATTGTATCACTGATTGGCTTTTGGCCAGAAGTATGCTGCCACATGTTCACCATGTTCTTATCACAATTTCTTAAATATGTTTAAGCTTTCAGTTTGTACTGATTATTCGCAACAAAGCCCCACTTATCGTGTCTGCAATAAATAATGCATTTTTCGTCATTTTATTTTAAATGTTGGCTAAACTAAATTAAAACTATTTGTGCACATCAGTACACTTGCTTATTTTTAATTTCCTTTCAGAATTGTATTGATGTGCACGAATAGTTCGGTGTTCTGACACATTTATCTACAAAAAAGTAAAGGATATAGTTCTCTGAATGACACAAAAAGATCTAAATTCCATAATACTGTTCTTAATGCCACTCATTATTACATTTCGCTTATACTGCCACTGTTTGCAGACCATTTATTTTTTATTTTTTTGTTATTTTGACAGTGGATAAGCAAGCAAGTCTTCGAAGATGAAAATGACAATATCTTTCATTTTATAAGTACAAAAGGTTTTGAAAAAGCTTGATTTTTTATTTATTTATTAAAATGTTAACCCTTCAACAGACCACACTGTCCGGAGATTACGTGAACTTTTTGTAGGAAATAGTAAGAAACACTGTAATATTTCAGTTGGTTCAGCATAAACATCGTTACATTCACCCTAACGTGATTAAGGAAAAAATAAAAATTTTCGTTATCTGAATTATACCAGACTATACATTGCTGCGTTGTTGATTAGAGTGGGTGGAGATCAGCAATAGCGTAAACCTATATCAGAGGTGTGGTTTAGATGATATGTCAGGGTGGGCCCCTTTCTCGTTTAATATAAAGGTAGTGGAAGTTTTCAGGCTCACAGGAATATTTTTTCTGAATCTTCTGAGCTGAAGAAGAAGACGCAGCGATGAGTCTCACTACCCAAGACATGGCTTTGGTGAAAGGCTTTTGGGCCAAAATCGCCTCCAAGATCGATGATATCGGTGCTGAAGCCATGGTCAGGTAATTTCATTTGATGTTTTTGGCTTTGATGTAGTTAACTGAAAAAACTTTGGTGATATTTTCTGCTTCCTCTTGCGCATTACATGCATGCATAATCTGTATTTTCTCCATCAGAATGCTCACTGTGTACCCTCAGACCAAGACCTACTTCTCCCACTGGGCTGATCTGAGCCCTGGATCCGCTCCAGTGAAGAATCATGGAAAGACCATCATGGGGGCTGTGAATGATGCAGTTGCCAAAATTGATGACCTTTCTGGAGCTCTGTCCCAGCTCAGCGAACTGCACGCTTACAAGTTGCGAGTGGATCCTTCTAACTTCAAGGTGCCTATACCACCTCCAAAGTACATATGACTACGAAAACGTTGTGAATTTTCAAATATCAGTCCGATAGAATATATATTATCAGATAGATAAAAAGATGATTCCTTCTTGTGAAATTAAATAAAGTGAGATAAAGTGAGCTCTTACCTAAGTTCAAAATAATCATTTCAAAATATTTTTACAGATCCTGGCACACAACATCATTGTGGTCGTGGCTATGTTATTCCCTGCTGACTTTACTCCTGAAGTTCATGTGTCTTTTGACAAGTTCCTCCAGAACTTGGCCTGGTGTCTGGCTGAGAGGTACCGCTAAACAACCAACAGAACTGTCAGCTAACACAGTTCTTTCCTGATAAAAAAAACCCCGTCTGAATAAAGTCAACAGATGAATAAAGCAGTACGTGTTTCATTTGTATCTTATACGCAAAAGATTACAATACATGATTAATTGGAAAGTTTGTTTTTTATCCCGGTACCCATATTTTAATGGATAGGAGAGCTCTCATGTTTGATTTAATACTACGAATTAATATTAATACTATGCACTGAATTACATGGTGCAAATATATTCATATATATTCAAGTACATATTTTCTGGTCACAGCTATTTTCATTCATATTGAGTTGAATACAGTGTGTAACACCTCCATTTTTGCATGATACTATACTGACAGACATCATCAGATATACAAACAATTAGTTTTTCCTGTTTGGTTGTACAAGGACTGAAGTGGTGCATTTTGCTATTGCTATAAACACTAGTCTCATCCCATGCTGAATAGATATTGTGTGACATATTAGTTAAAAAAAAAAAACAGTCTAAATGCAAAATGCAAAACTGAGTTGTGATTACTAGAAATATTATTCAGTTTGTTCTGCGTAGAAAATGGATGGATGGATGGATGTTCTGTGTGGTTCTCCAGTGCAGTTTAGTCCATCTCGGGCCCAAAGGATGGTATTGTACTGCAGTAAATTCTCTGCATTACACACAAGTAACCAATTATTTTAAAGATTTTTACCCTAAATTCATGCTTACAAATGTCATCAATGAAAGCGTTAAAGGAAAACAACTTTTTTTGGAAAATTAACTAAGTCTACTTTAGAGTTAGTTAAGAGAGTGTATCTTCTATCCTTCTCTTCTCTGTGCTTCCAATGCCCAGTCTGATACTGTTAATCTATTTTAGCATAATTCACTGCACTGTAAAAAAAAATTGTAAAAAAAAGGGAAAATGACTGGCAGCAACGGCTGCCAAACAAAAACCGTAAATTTACATTTACAGAATCATCCATCAAGCTTTTCCAGGGAAATTCTGTTATTTTACAATTTTTCCACTTGTAATGATCAAAAAACATAATTAAAAGATCAATTCTAACGTTTTAGCAGATAGAAAATGTTATTTTACAGTTTTTCCCCTTTTTATAATCAAAAACCTTAATTAAAAAAGCAATTCCAAAATTTCAGCAGATGGTCTGTTATTTTACAAAATTCTCTTAAATTATTGAAAAAAAACATCGTCAGTAAACTGACAGCCTGCAAGTTCAGCTGAGAAGTACTGTTATTTTACTGATTTTTTCAATAAAACCACCCCACCAGTGGTTCAGTGGTATCAAACCCCTACAATAAAGCAAAAATAAATAGTCATTAGAAAAATGGTAAAATGAATGGCAGTAACGTAAAAACAAAACTTTAAATTTAAAGTAAAAGCTTGTAATTCAAATAAGTGCAAAAACAGGTGCAGTTTACAGATTTCCTCTGAATGCATACTATCAAAACTTTAAAAGAGCAATTTTCTGCATTACACACAAGTAAACTTTATTTTAAAGATTTTTACCCTAAATTCATGCTAACAAATGTCATCAAAGCGTTAAGAGAAAACATCATTTTTTTTGGAAAATTACCTAATTAGCTTGGTCTACTTCAGAGTTAGTTAAGAGGGAGTACCTTCTACCATTCTCTGTGCCCCCAACGTCCAGTCTGATACTGTTAATCTCTTTTAGCATAATTCACTGGAAGTGGATGCCACCAGCTACAGCCTAAACGCCCAGGACCTTAAAATGATGGCATCCATTTCTAGTGAATTATGTTATGCAAATGGTGTCAGTCTGGGCATTGCAAAAAGACAGAAGAGAAGCATATGCACAGTCTTTTCTAATTCTGGGGTTGGCTGTAAATGAGCAAAGCAAAAACCTGTTGTTTTGCTTTAACATCACCTCAAGACAAACACTTTAGAAGACAACACTGATTAAGGACAAACAGTGCAATACAAGTACACCTACAGCACTAAATATAATGCAATGATTCAGTTTTGTACAATTAGACCTATAGTACAGTCCTAAACCTAAATTTATTATGGTGTAGACTTACAGTTTTTAAACTGGTAGTCACAAAGTGAAAGAGTGTTTGGGGCTGCACTGCAGCAACATTATTCAAAGTTTAATGAATGTCATGTTAACTCACTGTCAGTTGGACCTCCAAAATGCTATACAAATTCAGAGGTGTAGCATGTGCCAAAACATTGCCAAACCATTTTTATTTACTTTTATTTTGCGGTGACAAAACTTTGTTTCACTTTAAGTAATGTTGCAAGCCCTCCTGACAAAACATACAGCGAAACCAAGAAGGTAACAGTGCATTGTATCCCATAAAGAGTTATCCTCTTCCAAACTGGCAGTAGTCAACTGAATACTTGGTGCATCAGAGGGCTGGGTTCGGAGAAAGAAAAAAAAATTGACATTAAAAAAAACAGTACAAATAAATAAATATATTTAAAAAAAGTTTAACCTGAGACAGTGTCTGTCAACTAGGCTTTGGTGGAAAAATAAAATGAAAATACAGTAGATACAGTTTCTTTTTTGAGGTAAAGAGATGGGTCTATGTTTGTACAGTCATTTGTTTGGGGGGGTGGATTTTTATTGTCATAACAATAAAAATCTTCTTTGCCAGGTTCTAAAATTATTTAAATCCAACCGCAAGAGTACAAAAACACATAACAGCTCCAACCACCATGTAATTGTTTATTAAACAAAAAGCCAAATTGCAAAAGACGTGTGGAGAAACTCAGTACACCTTTGCTGGTTCAATAGGATTTAAGAGGGTAAGTAGCAACCAGTCAAGATTCCAGAGAGCGACCTATTTGGTCTGACAGCTATAGCTTCTCTGAAATTGGGTCATGCAACAGGACAATGATCCCAAGCACACCAGCAAATCTACAACAGAATGGCTAAAAAAAGAAAATAATCAAAATGTTGCAGTAGCACACCTTAACCTCAAAGTTCACACCAGTGGAATTTATGTTTTTTGGGCAATTTTAGAACCTTCAGCCAAGCAAAAAATTCAACTGAGCAAATATTATATATATATATATAAATGAAAGGGTTAGAAGTATTTTTATATTGCAGTTACTACTTACAGTAATGAATTTGTCTCTGCTGAATAGGCCTGCCCCTTCTGGCACATGAATCTTATCCCAATGCTTGATCTACAAAATGTAATTACAATTGAAGAAGAGAATTTAAAATTCACATTGAATCAGGCTGCTACACAGTAGACACACTTACAGGTCAAAGGCAGCAGCTATTGCCTCCAGACTTCAGAGCAGTTAGTGAGGTCAGTCAAATGGATGAAGATGATGGAGTCTTC
>JBBPCX010069926.1:0-10999 GCA_037974365.1 Hydrocynus forskahlii | reverse complement strand
GGGGCTGTCAAACACATCCACTGTGCGCAGGAATATAATGAAGCTAAAGTGCAGCACAAGAGTCTCTATGTCAGAGAGCAGCGGGTACTGTTTCATTTTATTACAGAAACTACAATGTTGTGTGTTCCTGAAAACCAAAGGGCCTTTATGTGGAGCTCCCTCAGATGCACCTGCAGATCATACAGATCAGGGGGCGTGGTGACAGAGAGGGCTGCAGAGACTGACAGACTGAAACATATGTGAAAGATTGACGGAAAGAAAGAAAGAAAGAAAGAAAGAAAGAAAAAAAAGAAATAAGGAAAAGCATGGCATGATGGTGGTGGCCTAGAGGTAGGATTCAGCATACCACCACTAGGTTCCTGAACAAGACCCTTAACTCCAAGTTGCTCCAGGGAGACTGCCCCCTGTAGGAAACAACATATTTGAAATTTGGGTTTTTTTTGGGCATAAGTTTTTGGGTTTTTTTGGCATAATTTGTATTTACATTTTCCTGATAGTAGTCAAATGTTAAATTATAGGAAAAGAGTGAAAATCTTATGTTGGACATAAGAGGTCAGTGACTGATGGTGTGCCACTCAAATTAATTCCAGTGTTTCACAGACTGACATGAAAATGCATTAGATTTCTTTTACATGTAATTCAAATTCTCTATCTATCTATCTATCTATCTATCTATCTATCTATCTATCTATCTATCTATCTATCTATCTATGTATTTGTACAAAAAATAAAGGATTCAGATAATCCAGATCCACACATTTCTAATTTAGGTGTTATGTCTGGATGTTGCTGGAAATGTACTCAAAATGTGTTTCCAGTATATACACGTATACACAAAAAGTTGCTCACTATTGCTGACAAAGGTGTTCAATCACAAATACACCAGGCTTCTATAATCATATAAGAAAACACTGCAAACAGAATGGGATGCCTGAATCAGCCACACACGAGCCTCTGGCTGGTGGGGTATTAAACCACCCAGTATTGGTCTGTAGAGCAATGGAACTGTGATTTCTGGAGTAATGGAGCTCCCTCCATCTTTGGAATGAGTTGGAGTGGAGTTTGTGATCTAAAATGTCAGTATCTGACCTCACCAATGTTCTCATGACTGAATGCAATCCAATCCTTTGGTGTTCAAATGTGTTTCTTTAGTTTAGCACGGGTTAATGTCGGTAACAGTTAAAATAAAAGCAAAAATACATCACTAGAACTTCTTTGCACCCAGCGCTTCATTAAGGTGGGACAGAATTAGATGGCTTTTTAAGGAGATGCAGACTTTTGGCGGCTGTTGACATCTAGTGTTCATTGTTCATTAACAATGTCAGCCTTGTAGCTGCTTCAGACGTGACTTGGAATGTAAATTTTCTACCATCTCTTTCAGATGAAACATTTGAAATATTCTGGTGCAACATTACTGTGTGCAGCATTTTCTGATGCTAAATTATTGTGTTTCATTTAATGTCTGATGCTACTAGGTATCTGAAGATGCCCCTCACATTTTTGTAAATATTTTATCTTTTCATGGGACAACAGTGAAGCACTGTATGGTCTTGGCCACCATGCTGCAGCTCAGTTTCAGGGGGTTGGCAATCTTCTAGCCTAAGCCATCATTATGTAGAGCAACAATTCTTATTTTCAGATCCTCAGTTCTTTGCTATGAGGTGCCATGTTGAGGTGCCGGGGAGGGAAAATGGCTAATTGGGCAAAATTTGGACATTTATTTCGTTGTAAGCTCTGCTTCAATGACAATAAAAGCATTGCAAATTTTCACTTATGGGTGTACTCACTTTTGTTGCCAGCGGTTTAGACATTAATGACTGTGTGTTTGGTTATTTTAAGGGGACAGCAAATTTACACTGTTATACAAGCTGTACACTGACTACTTTACATTGTATCAAAGTGTCATATCTTCAGTATTGTCCCATGAAAAGATATAATAAAATATTTGCAAAAAATGTGAGGGCTGTACTCACTTTTGTGAGTTACTGTAAATACATTACCCTTAAAAAAAACGTAAAGGAAAACCATTATCCGTACTGCATAGCACACACTGAACTCCTGTTACCCGTGTATAGACTGTACTGTAATTCATGCATGGGCGTTTTCTTTATAATAATTTAATTTAATTTTCAGTAATAAAAATACAGTAAAATGTATGGGTAATCACCATGAATGAATGATATTGACTGAAGATGAGGATTTACAGTTCATCGGGCAGCGCCTCTTCTTCAGGTGCTTCAGGAGGAGTCGTACTGTGGCGACCCGCCGGTTAAAGCAGACACTGGATAGTGACTGCACGCACTCTTAAACTTTATCTGGCGCTTCGGTTCATTACCAGAAGGCTTAGAGGTGCAGAGCATTTGGGCAGCACCTTGCGGCTTTAAGAAGACCAAAATTAAAAACACAAGAAGACGAGGGCAGCAGCCAAAATACGGTTGCTTTGTGTCTCTCAACAGCATTTCATTTGGAAATGTAACTGAATTTACATCAATATTTATGGCACAAAATTAGTCAAATATATTTTTCTTAATAATTTTGTACCAAAATAATTCTATTGCCACAAAAAAAGCAAAAAAAAAAAATGCGAAGTATATCTGCAGTTTCTGTGAATTTGCAGGGGTTCCCGCTAAAAATTGTTAGTTTGGTTCTAAGAAAATATCCGCAAATGACTGATTACACGGGGGTCTACTGTATGTATAACATATTGTATAGTATACAGTTCTTTTTATATTGTATTGTTGTATAGTTTTTGTGGGTTATGCTGCTTCTTTTTTCTTCTGTTGTTCTGTCTACTTTGATGCTGTAACAATGCAAATTTCCCACCCACATGACTAATAAAGGGTTATCTTATCTTATCTTATCTTACCATATCGTACCTTACCTTATGTTATCTTATCAGATGAGCAGGAGTCTAAAAACTTTGGGAAATATAGCACATATCATTAATAACTTTGAGTGAAATGTATCTTATTTAGTGACAGAAGTCAGTTATGTTGTTGAACTTGGTAGAGCTGTTGCCAGCATATGGTAAACCACTGGAGAATGGAAGACACTGCATCTAGCTGTCATATTCCAAACTCTGAGCAGGAAAAATCACATCTTATTCAATATTTTGTATTTGGTGTGGGGAAATTGAGGCTATGTTCTGTGTTTAACTTTTAACTGGTCAAACTAACTTCTTAACAAAATCTTATTGGTGATAAAATAAGGCTGTTTTAGAGATAAATTAATGGTTACACTTCTTTTATTTCACCATAAACTGCTGCCGCGCTACAATACTAGGGAGAAAGCTGAAAGACATAGCACACACAGACACACACACACACACACACACCCCTCCAGATATAGCACAGCTAAGGGCTGTAAACACAGGCTGCAATCTGTGGTGGCTTTTAACTACCCACGGTAGTTAGTTACGATGACGTCCTACAAACAAACAAAAATAAAACATCAAAACAGTCTCGAGCCATTTTAGAGAGCAAACAGCCTCCCCTACAGGCCAAACGAGCACATCAGAGCCCCAGACACAGACAGTTAGCTTTAGCTTATCGTCAAAACACATAAAAAAGCACTTAATGACAAACAGGGCCTCTGTTTTAAAGCCACCCACAGCCCCCCTATCAGAAATATATTAAATCAGCCAATAATTGGTTTGGGGTCTGAAGTTTGTTTCATTAGTTTGGAACCAGAGCTACAGGGCTAATGAAGCTAACAAGTTATGGAAGCTTATAGCCAACTATTTAGAATTGGAATTGCGCTGATTTCTCCAAATTTCAGCAAAACTCAATGATTTAGATGTAAAGAAAGTCATTCAGAGATTTGGTGTTCACAGGGGTGAATAGAATCGGGGTTATATTGTCTACAACAAACAAACAAACAAACAAACAAACAAAGACAGTGTATGGACTCCCTACATAAAGATTTTAGCCTTTAGAACTCCCCTCTGGTTCTCATACTTTCCTGAAACTTGAAACTAAAGTGTCTGCCAAATGGATGTAATGTAATTTTCAACCTATAAAACTCCAGTGAGGTTAATCTGAAAAAAACAAAAGTTTCTCTGAGGACTTTTTGCCTCACAGTGCCTGCATATAGACCAACTCTATGAATGAATATTAAAAAATACAGTTTCATATTTCAAACAAGACCACCATGATGTACTAGTATCCACTCCCAGCCCGACCTTCACACCAACTGGGCCAGCGCTCGCTGATGCACTTCCAACCTCGGCTCGAGCCATGGCACCTGCCTCCAGGACATCAGCCTCAGCACTTGCAGAAGCGTTAGGCCCTTTGGCTTCGGCCTCAAAGAAGCTCCAGTGGGCTCCAGCTCGTCCGACCCCAGCCTCGGCGACAGCTCCTGCTTTTGGGACGCGCTGTCTGGGTTTGTCCGTGAAAGCATGTGCAAATGTCTTTGTATCAGCATACAAGCCATCAGCATACGCTCCTCCTGGCCTGTCATAGTAATCGATCATGTCAAGCACTCCCTGAGCTGCAATGAAACCAGAAAAAGGTCAGACTTCCCTCCAGGCCACTCATGTGGTACCTAATATAGTCATAGTTTTCATTATATGGTTTCAGTAACCCCCAGGGGCCGGCCCTTGTGCTACATTCCATCTAAAATTTACATTTAAAAAAATAATAAAGTGTTTGTTGCTGAGCCAGTAGTCCTTCATCTTTGACAAGTACCAATATCATGTAAGCCTAAACTATATTCACTAATCCTTCTATTAGGAGTGAGTAATGTGGCAAAAATATAATATCTTATAATAAAAGAGTCCAGGTTATGTAAGTTGAAACAGACATAAAGAATCACTACTACCTCATTTAATTATCATTTAATTAAATTTTAATGGACAATTGGTGGTACTGGTACTGATTAACCTTTAACATGTTAGATGGCTGATTTATCTGATGCGTTGTGAACTAGAACATTTGCTCTTTGACAAACTGAGACTAATCATGACCATGATGCACCCCATGAGCTTGTTTCATACAGGGGCGTGCATCAAGAATGGTTATGCAATGAATTCATAAAACAGTTAAACAACTACAGGTTTGTCTCATGGGTAAAACTTTCAAAGAATTTGGGATGGTGGTAGTCCATGAAAGTCACACTAGAACTGAAGTCCGTGGGTAAAATTACTTCAGTTTTAGTAGATGATATTTTAGGCTTTGCTAGTTAGTGGAAGAGTGAAATAAAATGAGAGAATTCAGGTGTTACTTTTAGTCACCTGAATCAAGCTAAAATCCTCTGGATCTATAAATAATAGTGAAATGTTCTCATCAATCATGATTGAGAATAAAACAGTACAACTCAAACAGGTAAATGTGACAAATCCTATCAGACCATTAAACCACTGGCAGAAAACAGTAAGAACTGAATCATTTAGAAATGCATATTAAATTGCATGTAATCTATTTAGCTAGATGTATGGATCTGTACTGCAAGTGGCCTTACTTGCAAAAACTAAAGCTTTTTTCTTTTGGAACTTTGGAGTAAACCTTAGAGCAGTATAGATCACTGGAGAGAGAGAGAGAGAGAGAGAGAGAGAGAGGGAGAGAGAGAGGGAGAGAGAGAGGGAGAGAGAGAAAAAAAAGAATGTTGCATCCTCATTCATTGTATTTTCTGTGCACAAAACACTCTACCGGCTCTTGTCTTTTTCCCACCAATATCTTATCTCAGACAGTCTGCTAACAAGTCTGTAGTCCTGATTTATGTTTTTAAAATATGATTCTTCATATGACTTCCTAAATATCCTGTACCTGCAGTAAATGATATCATGTACACAACAAGAATAAAGCTTTGTAATATTATATACTACTACTAATAATAATAATTATTATATTCTATTATATATTGTATATAATAATGATTTATTTGTAATCTATTTTTGCCTAAAATCTATAATTCAAATTGACACAAAACTGAAATGAAATGTACAGTTATCTGCCACACACACAAAGACACACACACACATACAGATACACACACACACACACACACAAACACACAGACAGACAGACACACACACACACACACACACACACACACATATACACACCCACAAACCATTCTGTTCATTTCATGTGACTGGATTTTGGGTTGTATCCTGATAAGATTTCAGCCATGTGTGTTTACAGACTGAAATTATGCAGAGATTTATGTGTCGAATATGCTAATCAACCCTTACAATAACCAAAAAGCTCCGCAGCTACTCGTTTTTCTGCTCTGTTCAAATCAAAACCGCCCTTTTGCAGGGATGCAGTCAGTGTTTATAAGAATAGGCTGTGTACAATAATGATCCTCCTCATCTTTATAAGCCGTGAGTGTTAAAACACAATGTGTTGTAGTGAGATGGTGAAAAACAATGAGGTTTAACTAAACTGGAACTTTATTTGAGCTAAGCAGCCTGTCTAATGTGGGTTACAGAATTTAAACTAAACTTACCTATGAAAAACAGTGATGCTGCATTAAGTTGTGGCGGTCAAGGGAGGTATCTTCCATAAACAGAGCAGCAGGGGGCGCTAAGACAGCACTGGGAGGGGATTTAATTGTCAAATGTGTCTTGGAGAAATGTATATACAGCTCTGGAAAAAAGAGCACTGCAGTTTACTTTTAAAGCAGCATCTCCAAGAGTGACAACCATTCTATGCTAGTTTCTGTTAAATTCCTACACAAGCACCTCATTCTGCTTTATGAGAGACTGATTAGTGATCACCTGAATCACATCTTATTTAATGAGGAAAAGTATAAAAGCACTGCTGTAATCGACACTGTCCTCTCACAATGAGACCAGTTGGATGGTAAAACACTACTAGAAGTTCCTCAAAGTTTAATTATTGCGATTTTGTTTAAGAGTGAATGAGAGATTTATTTTCTTTGAATTATTCAAGTTCTGTAAACGCTGCATCATGTCTCTTTTTTGATGTTTTGTCATTTCCTTTAAAAATGATTCTTTAAAGAACAATAATTATATTTAGAAATGAGGAGAAATATTGTCAGCGGTTCTTCAAAACGAAGGCAAAGCTGTTCAGTTCAATACCTGCACCTATAAAAAATAGAATCTGAGAAACTGGACATTGCAGTGGTTTCAATTTTTTTTTTTCCAGAGCTGTATTTACACTAAAATGTGGCTTGAATCCTTCTTGGGTCTCCTCCTGACCTGGTTCATTCACACCTACATTAATTCATTTATTCGTTTGTTTTTTGGTTGGTTTGTTTCTTTTTGTTTTATACAGCTTTGCCTCATCCATATATAACCCTGCTATTTAAGATGCATGAAGTGACCATGTGTAAACGGAGTCATATTTACATTGTAACAAAACTTTCATGGTTTTGGAATAGAATTGGAATCAGAATCAGAAAACATTATTGATCCCATTGCTTATGTTACAACAGGCCAGGAACACTGGGACAATGTAAAATATGAAGTCTAATAAATCCAATTAAAATACACTATGCTATATATACACAATGCTGGATATAAATATTTATATTGCACATCGTACTGTAATTTAAGAAACATGGACTAGAATGTATGTGTTATAGTTAAAAACAGTAGCTGCAGGCATTTTCACGACTGGTAGGTCATGCCAAACTGCTGTTTAATATATCATATTCACATTAGAACAGAGTACTCCTTTGAAAAAGGCTGTAATGATCTCACTCCCGACCCTACTGACCACTATCCAACATATGCAATGGAAGGAGAGGCATTATCGCTATTACTGACCTATTTTCCTGGACGTGGATCAAGCCAAAGATGGGACTATTTTGCAGTGACAGTGATGAATCACCAATGTAATAATCTTCTTGTCTAGTTTTAATCTTAGTTTAGGTATGGAAAATTTATTTTATATCAGCTGAACTTAAATAGACAAGTAGGATTCCTACAAATGACACAATAAAATGAGTTTAAAAAACAAGTATACACACTCCTAAGGGTTAATTATATCATAATATTAAATAAAGCGTCAGTCCCTCTTCTGTTCAATAGAGGGAGGCACTACACCACAATAGAGCAGCTAAATAAGAAGAACACCGACTGTGTTCCAGAGGTTTATTAGTGCATTTACACACAGATTGCAGGTTTGGGGTGATTGAGGTGTGACTACGGTTTTTATTATTGTTTCACTGCCAGATTTATGAAGTTAGTATTGAAAACCTGTACACAAATCCAGTTCTTGAGTAAAAGTAGAAATACTCTTGATAAAATCAAAGTCAAAGTGAACTTTATTGTCATCTCAACCTAGAGTTTAGAGTCTCTGCCCGCACCCAAACCCGCGAGTCGGGTCGGGTCGGGCCGGTATTTCCTGTCACTGTCCTCGGGCCGGGCCGGGCCGTGATCCAGCGCTCGGAGTGTCAGTTTACGAACGCACCCACAGCTGAGAACGTGTGTTATAACGGCCCTCGTATTAAAAAACTGTCGGGTTTAATCGGGCTCGGGCCGATGATAACAGTTACTGTGTCGGGCCGGGCTGGGCTCGGACACAAGGTGCACGGACTCGGGTAGGGTCGGGTTTCATTTTTTGGGGCCCGATCTAAACTCTGTCTCAACCATTTGCAGTAAACAGAGAGACGAAATGGCGAAGCTCAAGTTCCACAGTATAAACATATTGTAACAGACGTAAGACAAGAAAACAACGCGAATAATAAGTATAAAATATTAGAGATGCACCGTAAATTCGGCCACCGAAATTTTCCGGCCAAAAATGGCAAAAAAATCGTTTTCGGTTTCGGCCGAATTTTTTTTTTTGACGCGACCAAACAGTGATGACGCAATGGTGACGCAGATGACGCAACCACAGCCTGCACGCGCCAGATTGGATTAGCCAGCACGTCTGCCATGCCGGCGCATTTCTATATTTCTAAGAAAGACACGCGGAAAGCCGTTTATCTCAACGTCGGGATTAATTTATCCATTCAAAACATCCCGATCACCATGCACAGGATGAAGCACAGGAGAGGCCCTTCAAGCACATCCACTCGAAACGGCAGCTCGTAACCTAGTGGTTAGGGCGTTCGCCCTGCGCCCGGGAAATCTTGGGTTCGATTCCCAGGACCGCTGGACACCTCTGTGGCACCCTGAGCAAGGTACCATCCCCCCACACTGCTCCCTGGCTGCTTCACTTGGTGAATGTGTTAAATGCAGAGGTAGAATTTCGTGCTGTTCACGGATGACAGAGTGGTCACTTTCTGTCTGTGTTTTTGAAAGGGAAAGAAAGTTTTCCAGTGATACACTGTTTATTAAAGGCCTACAGAGAATGTTGTATATCTTTCACCAGTTTTTAAAGCACTTGTTCTGAATGCACTTTGTTCATGCACTTCACTCAGAAAATTAAAATGCACTTGAATTCACTAGTTTTATGAGAGAAGATATTTAATAGTATAATAGTTCAGCTATCTTGCTTTTAAGCTATTCATGAGTGGGGCCAAGTAAAATATTTTATTTCAAATTTTATTTTATATTGTGCATTGTCTGAATGCTAAATAAGTATTTTCATAGTTTTGTAACAGATTTATTCTTTTAGTAATTTAATAATAATAATTTCTTTCAGTTTTCGGTTTTGGTTTTCGGCCAAGTGTTTCCTCATTTTTGGTTTTCGGTTTCGGTCCAGAAAAATCATTTCGGTGCGTCCCTATAAAATATGGTGAGTGTGAGATTTAACCTGTCCTGAGTGCGTGGACAGCACTGTGCATTGTATAAGTAAGACAAAGAAATGTATACCATCAGTAAGTTTGAATGATACATAGTAGTATGTTGTAGTATGAATACATCAGTCAATATGGATATTTTAAATATATAATTTATCGGAAAAGGTGATTAGCCCACTAGAACAATCCATAAAATAGCTTAATATGTATAGAAAAAAGAAATATTCATGAGGTTTTATGCGGGTTTGAGTAGCACATGCATACTCATATATAAATACATTTATGTAGAAAATCAAAATTATACATTTAGATTATTTAACCAAAGCTATTTGCCACTGCAGTGCTTTCACATTTTGTGTAGTCTGTTATAAAACAACAAGTTGCTCTCAGAGCATGGGGGGAGCATTATAGCAGCTGCAAAGAAGGACCAACTCCATTTTAAAGTCTATGTATCTGAACGGACTATTGTTAAGGTCCTTTTTGGTGCAATGGCAAAAGTAATGGAAGCACTGTACGTGTCGGCTGGTTTTTGTGGGGGTCACGCGTCCTATTATTTTAGTTCATTTAATATGGATAAAAGTAATAGGACGCTTGACCCTAGCGAAAACCAGCCGACACCCACAGCGCTCGCCTTACTTCGGTGAAAGCACTGAACTTTCAAAATAAAAGGATTTTTTAAAAACATGCGTTAACGCGCGATAAAGTGATTGTCCACATTAAGTACATAATGCATTAACACGATAATAACATATATATGTAAACCTTTTCCAGTTTTACACCCCTGCTGAGCATTATTACACTGGAAAACAACATGTGATTTGCATGGAATTAACTGTGCTGAGTCCAAATCTGCAATTAAAATGTTCCTAGCATGTCCAGATTTTAAGTTATAGGCGGAATATTGTTTTGCAATAATAAGCTATTTTCATACATTTATTGTTGGGCGCCAACATAATATCCGCTGTTTCTGTCATGTTTATGTTTGCTACTGCATCATTTGAAATATGTTTCCTGGTTGAATTCAATGCTGTGAGACTTTAAGATTGGCTCGTTTGTTTTATAGGGTTTTCTTGGATATAGGGTAAATGTTTAAGCTAAACACGAGTAAGCGCAGTTGTGTCAACCATCCCGATATTTTTTGTTACATTTATTGCATTCGGCAGGCACCCTTATCCAGAGCAACATACAGTCATTCGTCACAGGGACAGTCTTACAGTCATTAGTTACAGAGACAGTCTTACGGTCATTAGTTACAGAGACAGTCTTAAAGTCATTAGTTACAGGGACAGTCTTACAGTCATTAGTTACAGAGACAGTCTTACAGTCATTAGTTACAGAGACAGTC
>JBBPCX010069925.1:0-11001 GCA_037974365.1 Hydrocynus forskahlii | reverse complement strand
ACACACACACACACACACACACACACACACACACACACACACACACACACACACACACACACACACACACGCATGCACACACAAGCACACACACATACTGCAGTGGCAGAGCTGTCAGAGAGAACTAAAGTTAAGTGATGATGACAGTGCATTAAGGAGACCTGTTGGTGCGCACTCACAATACATTTGCTATGCAGTCCACCCTCAGCTCATTGCAGACAGATTTGGAGAATTGCTGTCCAATGATATTGCAATTTTTCATGTAGACTACCAGTTTGGACCCAAATTATTAAATGTATTCGCTTAAAATAACCATCTCTGCTGAAGGTCAGCATTCATAAGGCTATGGCACGCTTATAAGCCTGACATAAACCTATACAGACAAATATAAAGGCTTTTCAAACAAACATCAGTTATCCTAGCACTTTAAATCAAAACCCATGTGGAGCTCCTGAACTAAAATTCTTCTCCCAATCAGAACATGGAAATGTTCTGCTATTAACAAAAACTCACCTTTATTTATTACATTCTACATATTTTCTATCCTGCTGCTACTGATGGCTATTTTGAACAATGATTTATTGCTGTTCACCTCAATCTTTGCATTTTTCGCACACTTTATTACTTTACTGTAAGAATGCAGCATACAGTGCGTCAGACACACTGTATTCATGCACACTAATACTGTTACCGCTTTTGTTGGTTGCACTATGTGTTGCCTTGCCCTGAAATTTTGTATTTTTTCTCTCGCTTTCTCACTCTTTTTTTCTCTCTCTCTCTCATCATGTCCTGCCTGCACTTATGTAGTCTTGTGGTGTTTCTGTTTTTGTTCTTTGCCAATCCATGTTTCTGGAGGAAAGCTGTTTGGTTTCACTGTGTACTGTGGATAAGATTAAACCTACTTGAATCAAAAATGACATTTGTCCAAACAGCCTGTTAACAGCTGATTATAAATGCTTAATAAGCATTTATAAATGTTTATGTAAGTTTATGTGAGTCCTGAAAGACTTATGCAGTTATCATGTGGTCATAGTAACACTAACCTTCAGTGAAGTCTTACCAAAACCTTAGACTTAAGAACCTTTATATTATGAGTTAGTTCTTTAGACTAAAAAAATGGTCATGCACAGAAAGATTCTTCAGGGAACCAGAAGTGGTTTCTCTAAGCAACCTCTCCAAAGAACCCTTTTAGTACCTTAATTTTTTTTTAAGTATACCAATCACAGTGCTAGACATTCTGATCTAAAAGTATGCAGATAGAAATATTGAGACTGGTACCCACACTCTTAAAATTAAGGATGTCAGAAAAGATTATTCAAAGAATTCTTAATTCCTTAACTAATCTTTCACTGGGTAGTTCAGGAGTGAGAGGAAGCTTTTGTAAAATTTAAAGAACCCTATATCATGTAAAGGTTTGCTAAGGTTTTTTATCCTTTTAAAAGGTTCTTCACAATCACAAATCAAATTTCCCCTCCAAAATTTTAGGGAAATAAAATGGTTCTATAGCATCACTGAAAGAATGTTTTGTAGCACCTTTGTATGAATTTATTTCTGAAACAAAAAACTGCATTAAAAGCAAAGTCACCGTTTAATGTGGAACTAAAGCCATGTAGTGGAAGCTGCTGGAGAGAATGGCATCAAAAAAACTGCATCAAACCAAAGTAGGCCCACTTTTAACATTCTAAAAATAAGACAGTTTGGATCCTTTGCAGGGTACCCCCTGAATTTTTGTTCTTAAATTCAAGACACTTTAAGATATTTTTAAGACCACTTTAAATGAAATTTAACACCAATGTCGCCCCTTTCCTGGCATATAAAGGAAATAATCAAAAATCAATTGATCAAATTGAATCATAAAAATAATTTTATTGAACAATATTCTCTGAGATCTACAATATTCAAAGATCTGCTGCAATCTCTCAACATAACATTAGACAGCTCTGCTGCAATCTCAACACTGTGTATACACTATCAAAATCATATAACACAAACACAACTCACAGCTGTGTGAGCGGTGTATGTCTGCATGTGTGTTCATACATCTGTGTGGCCTAAATGCTTAGTGTAAATCTAGAACAATAAACTGTAATTATTCAATAGGTTCAGGACTCAAGTAAGTTTTGTTCATCTGAACACAATCCTCAAGTAAGAGCATCAGCAAATATAAAATACACAGCACAGCCATGAATAGTTAGCCTGGGCCAAGAAGGGGCAACGCCCCCTTAAACAAACGTCCTGCCCCCTTAAAT
This sequence comes from Hydrocynus forskahlii, assembly GCA_037974365.1. Taxonomy (NCBI): domain Eukaryota; kingdom Metazoa; phylum Chordata; class Actinopteri; order Characiformes; family Alestidae; genus Hydrocynus; species Hydrocynus forskahlii. The sequence continues at coordinate 8,752 of JBBPCX010069925.1, read as the reverse complement.
CAAACTTTTAGAAGTTGAGAAAGAAAATAATAGATTACCCATGAACTGAATATAGACAAGATCTACTACAGTAGCTGAAAACTCCACTGGAAAAGGCACAAACGAGATGATGGGTTTCACCTCTTGTTCGCTCTTTCCCTCCGTGCTCTGTTCGAGTACACGCAGAGATCCCCACTCACCCGCCCCCCAGCTAATCATCCAATCACTGTTAGTATGCAAATGACCCGGTGACAGGTTTCTCAATGGGCGGGGCAGAGCAAAATGAGCTGCAACAGCAGGAGGGCAAATCTCTGTCCTCAAACTCATAGCGATTCGTGAGATAAGTAACAACAACCAAAAAATATATCTATATTTGTACAATCAGTGGGGACTAGTCCGTTGTTCTTTTCACAGTTTCAGTCTGGTAGAGAAGTGTTTCTTTCTCAAACCCACAAACACCACTGTGAGCCTGTTTGCTGACTGGAGGACCTGTATCTGTCAAACCCCGACACAAAGCCCCGCCCCAGCTTTCAACTTTGCACTCAACAACTTTCTCCTTTCATGTACTGATGTAATCACAGCGATTTTTTAAATTCTATTTTTCCATCGTCACCATGTGCCCCCTTCACATTTCTGTCTGCCCCCTCATATATGCCTATCTAGAATTGGCCCTGAGTTAGCCCCTTCAGTCTCTCTTTAGCTAACTGCCATTATTATCAGTGTACAGGCTAATCTAGCGTCTTTCTGAAAATGAACAGATAGCACAACATCGCCATATGAACTAGGTACTTACAGCTGGTAATGACGCAAACACATACAGTAAAAAGCTGATACAACACTGTCAGATCTAAAGTGAACAGGGTAAGCTGGAACATAACTACAAGCTCCCGAGCACAGTTTCCCCGGCTCTCTCGCTCTGTCTGTCCATCTCTCTCTCTCTCTCTCTCTCTCTCTCAATGAACGAAATTTAAGACCTTAATGAACGAAATTTAAGACATGTGAACAAAATTCTATAACTTTTCAAGGCCTTCATTTATGAATACAAAAATTAAGACGTTTTAAAGTTTTTAAGACCCTACGGCTACCCTGTTTTGTCAAATATGATGTGCCATCATTTTGATGTTTGACATTCATTATTATGCCGATAATACAAATGGTAAAATTCCAAACACCTGACCGTTAGTAGTCTCTATCATCTATTCTAGTGAACGGCAGGTATGGCCATGTGGTCTAGAGAGAAAGGACAACATGGCTTTAGCAGCTGTACTTAATCTTTGAAATGGATCTGAGGAACTTGGAATGCTAATTGAGCTGTGATGCATACCATCAGCACAAGGAATGAAGAGGAATCCAGAGATCAGAAAGCCATACTGGGCCAAATCTGATTCACAGAGAACTTTCCAAGCTTAAATCTGTATGCCATTTATAAGGGTGTCCTTTCGGACTCAGGCTGCATTGCCTTTAAATCACTTCCACTCGTTCATATATTTGTTAAATAATTCCATACTTCCTTCCTTTTTAAGTAAAGCATGCAAAAGACAAAGCGTGTGAAGATCATAGAGGACTTTCATTCATCTTCATTTTTCAGTGATGTTCTGCTAATTATATTAATTACTGCTCCAGCTGATCTAATTTCATAATCACATTAATATGAAAGACATAGAGTACAAAGTTACCAAAAACCCAAAGAGAGAAAGAGAGACAAAAGAGAGAGAGAGAAAGAGAGAGAGAGAGAGAGACAGATAGAGATAGAGAATAAGGGAGAATAAAAAGGAGAAGGTGAGGAATGCTGTGGAAATAGTCAGGAGTGGTAGGAGATGGTGTTGAGGTGCAGTGACGACAAAACATCTGAAAATACAGACTGCATAGGCAGCCCACTCCAAAACATGATAAAACATTCTTTCCCAGAAGATGTGGTACTGGAAAGAGAAACAAAATTGGTCAAGTGTTCGTATACATGTAAAGCTTTTTCTGAAAGCAAACAAATAAGTAATTTTAAGTTTAACCTTGGATTAAATTAAACTGTCATCATCTGTGGAGTGGAGTAACACGTCTAAATGTGCCAAAAGTGTTGTGAAAATTATTTTTAAAATGTAATAAAAAATAAAAATTTAATAAAACTTTAAAACAACATGAGTATAATAAAGACACCAATGTCTTTGTTGTAATTAATTAATTAATCTGGAGTAGTAACATTAATTGCCCTATGTCAAATTGCTCCCCTACAGTTGGCCACTTTGAAACAGAAACAGCTTGTGAAGTCCAGACAGAAAGTCCAGATAGGCGAGTTCTGTGCCCCAAAGCAGCCTAATATATATATTTTTTTACTTAAATAGTGAAGTAATGTAATGATGTCCTGTGTTTTGAATACATTAAAATACTTCCCAACCAATATAACACAGATGAGCAGCAAGGCTGGGTCTCAAAAGGTTCCCTGCTCCCTACAGAGTGCTCTGTGTAGGAATTACAACACAAATAGAGTATAATATATCTAACATATAGCCATTGCCTATTCAGAAAGAGAATTCCATTTGAGCTGAATTTTGCACTATATGGTTGGAGAATTTTTTAACTCACAGAGGGCAGAGGATGTAGTGAGCCACTGCAGATACAAAATGTATTACGTACAATTAACAATTTAGCTGTTTAAGAGAGGGAAAATACAGCAGCCAGGAACACAGCACCAGAGAGCAGTGTGTGGGGATGGTACCTTGCTCAAGGATACCTCAGTGGATACCTTCTGATTTCACTAACCACTAGACTACCAGCAGGCCCAATCGTTCCACTTCTGACAAAACCCATAATCAAATCAGAGACATACACCAGCTACTCAAGGTTGTGGTATCGGTATATGACATGAAAAAATGGTTTCATGCCACCCCTAATAAATCTCTCACAACATGATAAATGGCAAGAACTGTTTGATGTAAATTAACAATGAAATAAATTCACCACATCCCACATTCACACTAGTGAACCAGTTAGAGAAATAAATTTAAACAGGCCATCCAAAAGTAGCAGTGGCTTGTCAAATTTACTCTTTAAGACATGTTTTATGAAATTTGATTGAAAACGAGGAAATTTTACTCTATACATTATTAGCTTTCCAGCAGTTGCAATTAAAAAGGGCTTAGAAGTTCCTGAGGCACCTCACTGTGAGTACGTTCACAACAGATGTACTGATGTAGTGATGTTGGCTAAAGTGTCCCTTTAAGAGACTAAACCAGCAAATATAATCAAATGACCTAGATAAGATTAATTATGTTGCTTCGTCACTGGCAATATTTTAATTGTCATCTAATTTAAACAGAAGATTTATAAGTCTGAAGTACTGGTAGAACTTACCTCCAGCACTCTTCCACTGATGTATTTGTTGCAGGTCTCACACCTGATGCCAAACTGACTGTGGTAATCTGACTCACAGTATGGAATCCCATCTCTGCATGACAGCAAAAAGTACACAGTGAGCATTTTGTCCATGCCATTAGTTTGAAATATCAAAGCCAGAGAGTTACAGACACCAAAACATGAAAAAAATTAAAACATAGAAAGCTGGACTGTTGAGATCAGAAGACTTTAAATGCCCTCTCTGCACACACTTTGTATGCCCCGGCAAGGGGAGAAATCAAATTAATCAAATCCTCTCCTCTTCACTGCCTAGTAAAGTTCACTAGGCAGTGAAAATGATGAAATGACAAAATATGTGATCCCAGGTTTGTAGCTATACCATCACCTATTGCTCTCCCTGTGACATGTTCACATTGAAGAATGCTGCAGTTGAACATAAACTTGCTACTTGCTTTCAAAGCAAAACTTTATGTCCTTAACTTAATGAGATTAACTTAAATCATTTTACGCCATGTATCTTTGTCTATACATCATGACATGCTCACATTATGACAAGAGCTACTGTTTTTTTGAATGATGTAAAAATGTAGTTAACGAGGTTTTGATATGATGGGGACATTAAGCAGAAGCCACAGGGTAAGGACCTACTTGCTAATGTACTCTCCAGTCAGAACTGTGCCACAGGTCTGACACTTGAAGCAGCTGACATGCCACTGCTTCTCCAGAGCCAGCAGCGACTGGCCATGAGTTATCTCCTCTTTACACCCAGCACAATCTGTCAGACAGAGAATGAGAGAGAGAGAGAGTGAGAGAGAGAGGAACAAGAAGAATGAGTAAGACACAGCAGGAAATGTTGTGACAGACAGTGGCCAAGAGTTTCAAGACAACTGGACTTCAAGGTGCTTTTTCCAAAACTAAATACTATAAAATGTTTGGTCCAACTTTACAGCAATACTGCCCTAATAGATGTAGATTTAACACATAAATAAAAAGGGAAATGGTCAGTTACCCTATGTGATGAATATTAACATCTCATGAAACTGACAGGTAAAATGGAAACTAAAGTAGAAGTCAGATAAGTAGCCGTGTGCCCTGCCCCAACACACCAGCTGATTAACAATTGCTTATTGAGATGGTTTGGGTGAGTCAAAGCTGGGGAAGCACGAAGATGTGTTGGGCAGAGGTCCAGAACTCCAGCACCAGGACAGCACAGACAGCATAGTTGCCCTTGTTATTAATGTGTTACCAATGCTTAATAAAGGTTTTAAAAAATTTGTAATTACCTACTTATTAATAATTAATAAACAGTTTATAAATCATTTTAGGCTGTGCTTATTGTAAGGAGGTGTTTATAATATTTTACACATATATCATAGAAATGTATTCATATATAATATGCTGCACTCACAAACCATCCCTAAATGCCTACATGCTGAAATCCAGGTTTTCCTCAATAATATGCCTCTACATACTTACCTTGCTACTTCACTCTTAGCTAAAATGGATCTATAATTAAACAAAAAAGGGCTTCCCTTTGTCTGTTGCAAAGTGCATTTAAAATGTACAGGACCGATGTACAGAATGATGGAAATGGCCAAAAATTGGACAGGCTGGTTTTGTGTTGCAAGAATGATGTTACAGGCAATATAGATATTTAGACTGGATGTCACACTGGAAAGTGGAGAAGCATTCATATGTTCACAAATAACTCATTATATATCTTCTGTATCTTATTAAAAACTGGCAGAAACCTGAAATAATGTATGGATGTGGAAATCATCATTTGAATAAGGAAAATACAGTGTACTTTTTTCCAGAATATTCTTACGATTGCCTGCAAGTTTAACTTCTTGTTTTTCTACCACAGTGTCCCTACTCTGTGATGATATAATTGATATGATTGTTTAGCTGTTGCTCTTTGGTAAACACAGCCGCAGCACTCTGTTTGTCATCTGTCCAACATGCTGCTGCACTCTGCTCAAGCTTTGGCCTATCTGGCTGCACCATGCAGCATCTGCTTCACGCAGATAATCCAAAGGCATGGCATGCAGAGCAGTTACTCTGTGCTGACCCAAACCACGGTGAGAAACACTGCAGCTGAGAATGGACTGCCAGCAACTACAAATATTAAATGAAAGTTTTCTTCAAGGCAGCCAAAAGTCTGTTAGGTCCCTAAAATGAGTAAGAGCACAAATTTCCTAAATTAAAATGTGCTAAACTATTCTACTCTCAATGTACTTGCTGATTAAAAGCCATGAACAAACAAAAATACTGATTTCCTGGCCAATTGTCAAAATTTCAACAAAAGCAACAGTCAAATTTTCTTCTTGGCCCATATCAATCACTTAGCCAGGACATATCTAGTGTCTCCTTTTATCTTTTCATGTATCTCAGAGAGAAAACAGCTGAAAATATTTAGTAGCAGGTTACTCCAGTATACTCCATCAGGTACCACAGTGCAAATTTCATATCTAAATTACGACAACAATAAGGACAAAATTCAGCTATCAGTGGTTGCCTTATGTTTATAACTGAGCAATGTAATTTAATAATGACAAACACCGTCAGAGACTATATAAGCCCATATAAACTGGTCCTGTAGAAAGGTATTTTTACTGTTTTTGGCACACAAAACAACTAAAGTTACAGCACAGTGTCAGCAGGGTTACAGCACACGAAACACTTATCACCCATTGAAGACTATGTAAAAAGGGAAGCCAATGTTAGTATCTGAAGTTTGCGTCTTTACTTCACATGGCTTTAAACATAAAATGTATAAAAAAGTGTTTGTCTTCTGAAGAACCTTTCAATTGTTGCTTCTTAAAGGAGGGAATGCAATGAAGCTCTACATAATGAAAAAAGTTAATGGAACAACCAACAATTAATTTAAAACAGTTACATCTATCATTTACAAAAATAATTTTTAGGAATGTAAATGATTCTTCTATAGCATTGCTCAGAGAGTTCTTTGTAGTACCGGCTTTAAGAGTGTACTACGATTTATTACTGTTTTTTTAGCTACATAGACATAATTAGACATAATTAGACATAATTGCTCTAAAGGTCCAAAACTAAATGATTTGTAGTATGCAGACATGTTAGAGTGTAGAAATGCAGAATATGGGCCACCACACTGTTGCTGTGATACAGAGAGAGTTGTCTGCTGGTGTGATGGGGAAAGACTTACAGCTGGGGCCGTGGATCTTAACGGGCTCATTGCTGCTGGCGAGTGTGTTTGAGCACTGCTGACACACACACTTCTTCCCACAGAAGGTCACCCTGTCTCCAATGGGGAATGGCTTCCTGTGACATAATGAGACAGAGCATGTCAGGCCACACACACAAACCCGTCCATGGCAGTTTCATTAATATGGCCAGTTCCTGCTACGGTTTTTCAGCTACAGTGATCATAATCAGTTGATTATACTGTACATGGGCCTCTTTTTACCCAGAAGCTGCTGCTCAAAGAGATCAACAAGCAGCAAACATGTGTGGATAAGCATAAAATCTCACAAGCACACTTTTCTTTCTCATGGAAGGTCTCACAGTGACACTGAAGTGAGTATAACATGAGGTTTCTTAGGATGACTCAGTATAATCTGGTTACTCCAAGACCATGACAGGGCAAAGCAAGAACAAATAGTCCAGGACATCTGCACATTTTAGTGCTCCCAACACATTTGATCCAGCTAATTAGCTATTTTATAAGCCTTTCCTGGGTTGAAGTTGTGTGTTATAGCAGATAAACATATGCAGGGCAGGGGGCTCCAGGACCAGTGTTGGGAGCTTTACTTCCTTAATAGGTTTTGACTGATTGGTATAAAACTTGTATAAAAAATTAAGACATTTAATGTGGTTTGACTTTGATAAACAGAGCTGTAAAGCGATGTAAGATTGAGAGTAAATTATTTTTAAAATATCTAGAAGGCCTCGTACTGAAAATGAGCAGATTAATACTCTGTTTCCTGATTAGATTCATAGCTTTTGAGCAAAAGTACCTTCTTGAATAAACTGGACACCAATTTTGGAACAGTACTGGAAAAATCTAGCAAATTTACTCTTCTCCGGCACTTGCCTATAACGTCTGCGACTAAAGTCATCTTTGCAGCTGAACTCCAACATTAATTACTTTGCAGTACCACTGGGAAGATTGTGACAATTGTTCTTGCACTTTGAATCTGATTATGCTTATGAAATTCAGCTTATAACAATTTACGAAGGAAAAAGCTGGATTTTGTCAGAGAATGCAACTAATTAGTTTCCCATTTAGCAGTGAACCATCAAAGGCGGTTTCATGGGCCTATTAAAAGTAATGAGGGCCATTCTTCCTAAATGCAAACACATGAAAGGAAGGTGACTTGCATATTTATCTAATCACACATTAAAGGGCTGATTTTGCACATAATTCGTGAAGCTCATACATGTGCTAATCATAAATCTGTGATAAACATATGCTGCTGCTGTGTTGCATACACACACACACACCCACGCACACACACCCACACAGAGAAGTGGCAGAAGTATAGAGTGCCATTAAGATGCCAATATATACATATATATATATATATATATATATATATATATATTGTTTGACATTAATCTTTTCCAGTAAAACCGAATTGAACCTGTTGATATATCAGATATGCAACATTTTGATGTAAATCAAATTCAAATATAATTAATTACTTTATTATTAAATTATAATTCATTATTATTCATTACTGAGACATCTAAGGGCTAGGGCCGTCAGCTCTGCTTGCAACAGAAAAGGGTACTATCACTGTACGTGGAAATCCCCACAATAACGTGGAAACTGCAAATATTCTCCGTTTTTTTTAATTACATTTTCATGGCAAGATGTTTTTTTTTACACATTTTTGTCCTAATAAATTAGGTAAAATAGAATTTAACAGTTATTGGCTGCTGCCCTACTGTTCTCGTGTTTTCGTTTCGTTCTTCTAAAAGCCCTAAGATGCCCAAACACACTGCACCTTCTGGCAATGCACCTAAACGCAAAAGACAGTGTAAGACACTCCAGGAGAAGACTAAACCTAATGGATATGCTCCGGGAAGGAAAAAGTTGTGCTGCTGTAGCACGCCATTATGAACAGTAAATTACTGAACTGTAAATATTACCTGGACATTTTACTGTATTTTTATTACCAGCACGTATACGGGTTTATCTTTACATTTTAATGGCAATGTATTAAGCTGAGTTTAAAATGAAATTAAAGTGTTTCAGATTTAGTGTTGTTGGCTAAAACTCCAGCAAATTCATGGAAACCGCAGATATCCTGTGACGGCCACCTCGTCCCCGTCACGTCTGTCCTGGTCCTTGTCCCCTGTTATCCCTTTGTGTTTCTATCCGTCCCTTTATTTATGTCCAGGTTGTGTTTGCTCCCTTGTTCCCTACCGAGTGTGTCTA
>JBBPCX010069924.1:0-11001 GCA_037974365.1 Hydrocynus forskahlii | reverse complement strand
AGGAAGGAATGTGGAGTGTGGGCGAGGAGTGGCGAGGCCTTCAGCTGGAAAGCTGTCTCGGTCTCCAAAGAACCGACAGGGGGTACTAGTGAGACGGATACGACTCATCTCCTTCTTCCACTGCTCATCCCTCCTTTTTAAACAATCAACTACTGCCTTTTCTAAGGTAGCTAGTTGTTCCTCCACACATTCTTCGCTGGCCCTCACCCGGTCCATAAGGAACTCCCTTAAGGATATCTCTCTCTCTATAGCCCGTTGTTGTGCTTCTCGCAGCTCAGCAAGATCCTGCTCCAACTTAGTAATCTTACAGTTGGCCATCTCCAAGGCCTGTTGCATCCCTCCTAGATGTTCCTCCATCTGTGCATCTTCTTCACCCTCTCCCTCCTTCACCTCCGAGATATACATGCTACCAAGAAGGTCGGTTAACTGAGTAACCTCTCCAGGGGGAACGGTGCGAACAGTAACAGTGGGAGGTATCGTAGTGAGAGAAGTCTCAGCGGCGCTCTGTTTGCCCTCAAAGCTCGTATCAGCCATATTACTAACACCACGGCAACTCTATCCCCTTAAAAGAGCTTTACCGTTTGCCCCAACACAAGCGCGTAATGCACAGGTTACAAAAATGTAGATCCAGAAATACCTGGGACCGTGCAACACAGAAACCTTTTAACCTTTTACAAAACACAGTGTAATGAATAACCATAGCAACCTCCAAAATACAACAGAACGGTAAATACAGACACTATATTCAATATTATGGGAGCAACAATTATAGCCCTGAAGGTCCCCGTACGGGCCACCACTCTGTAGCGGTTGCGGCGATCACTGAACGATTCTTCTTCCGACTTAAATCGAACAGACACCGTAGACCACCACAATACTCGGGACAAAAACCTTCAGTGTTTTTAATATCTAACAGTGCTCCCCAAACAACCTTGAATATAACAAACAACCAAGCAAACAAACAATGAAAGTACATGAATTTAGTCCGACCGTATTGTCCAGTCTAAGGATGATTCCGGAGATGGTGGATGGCAAACGGAAGTCCTACCACGAAGGTGATGGAGTAGGGGATTATAGATCGGATGGTAAGAGTAATCCTGAGTGGAATTGAGTGTCCAAATAGTCCAACGGGGTTAATCCACAAACATGGAAGATGGGCTCTGCCAGTCTTCTTTGTGAACATATATCATACACATGCCATGAAAGAAAGGATTTTTAGCAAGGGACATGGAAACCTAGTTTCTCCCTCATACGCTTTCTTCCCAAAGCTTTTATCACACAACTCCTCCCAAACACTGCCCAAAAAACCGACACCCCTGCTAATCAGTCACCTGATTATATCAGGTAAGCTCTTAAAGGGGGAGCGCAGTGTTAATAAGGGGCTAGAGCGCCCTCTGGCTTTCTGGAGGGATACCATGCCGAGCCTAGGGGGTACCTCCCTTATGGCCTTCGGCTATGGCAGCATTATGTGCGGTGTCACATATACCCCCCCCCCCCAGCTGGGTCACAAGGGGGAGGACCGTAAAACGGCTTTATGTCCACCACATTTATTGTGTCGGTCTTCTCCCCACGTCGCACTCGATAGTTAACTGGACCTAGCTTCTTGACTATCTCAGCGGGTCCCGCCCACCTAGGAGCCAACTTGGCAGAGTAACCTCGGGCGGCGTCGGAGAGAGGGTGAGTCCTAATCCATACATACTGCTTGGGATGGTAAACCGGATTGGAACGTCCCCGATTGTACGTCCTCGCCTGTTTTGCCTGTGCCTTGGCGACATTTTTCCTCACCAGGTCCTGTAATTGGTCCTGACGCTCCAGGAGGGAATAACACTTCGACCTAGGGGAGGGCGCAACATGGATGAGCCGGTCAAAAGGGCCCTTAAGTGACCGGCCCAGCGCTAGTTGCGCAGGAGAATGACCTGTGGATTCCTGGACAGCCGAGTTAATAGCGAAGCGAAATTCGGCTAGCCAGGTGTCCCAGTTCTTATGTTCCTCCTCCACGTACGAAGCAATCATACCCTTGAGGGTGCGGTTGACTCTCTCGGTCAGGTTGGTCTGGGGGTGATAACTAGTTGTGAATTTGTTAAGCACCCCCCATGTCTTGCAGACCTCTTTGAAAACTTGGCCAGTGAACTGGCTGCCCCGGTCCGAAACAAGAAACTTGGGTGTTCCCCACCTAGTAAAAACCTCCTTTACCAGCACTTCGGCGATTTTAGGCGTCTTGCTGTTCCTGAGGGGAAACAACTCCACCCACTTTGTGAAGTAATCCACCACTACCAGGAGAAAGGAGTTTCCCCGGCCACTTCTAGGGAAGGGCCCCATCAAATCTACGCCTAACATCTCCCCGGGCTCAGTGATGGGTGTGGATTGTAACAGTCCCGCAGGGGGCTTGTTGGATGGTTTATACTTTTGGCAGATGTGACAGTTTCGTACATATGTCCAAGTATCTTGGCGGACAGTGGGCCACCATGCCACTTCCAAAATCCTCAGCAGGGTTTTCAGACGCCCGAGATGGCCCCCTAATGGATTATCATGGTAATGGTGTTGAATTGGGAGACGCAGTACCTCTGGTACCACTAGTTGGAAATTAAAACCTTGATCCCCCTTCGGTACGCGTCTGTAGATAATCCCATTCTGGTCCACATATGCGATTTTGGATGGATCCCTCAGCTCCCTCAGCGGCCTTACTTCCTTCCGGACCTCCTGGATCCAAGGGTCAGTAAGTTGGGCCGCCCCTATTTCAGGTAGGGACATGGGTAGGTCCATCTGTGGTTTTCGCATAGACGACACAAGTGAGACAGAAGCTTGTACAGGGAAAATTCTGGACAAGGCATCAGGCACGACGTTTAAACATCCCTTTCTGTAAGTGATTCGGTACTCGAAGGGTTGTAACCGGAGGGTCCAGCGAGTTAGCCTAGAGGAGTTCTTTGGGTTGTTAAAAGCCCAAGTGAGTGCGGCATGGTCTGTAACGACCTCAAACGACACTCCCTCCAAAAAATGGCGCCAGCGCTCGACTGCCCACACTACCGCGAGGCACTCTTTCTCCGATACGGAGTAATTCCTCTCAGCTCCGGTTAAAAGTCTTGAGGCAAATGCAAGGGGTATTTCACACTCCCCTTGGTCCTGGGTTAAGACCGCCCCCAACCCCATCTCACTCGCATCAGTGTGGAGCCGGAAGGGTTTTGCTGTGTCGGGATGGCCCAGGACAGGAGGTTGTATCATCGAGTTCTTCAGGTCTTCAAAGCTCTTTTGGCAGGTATCACCCCAAACCCAAGCAGCCCCCTTCTTCAGCAGCCCATACAATGGTGCTGCCCGGTCTGCGAAATGGGGAACAAGCTTGTGGTACCACCCCACTAGCCCCAAAAACCTCTGCAACTCTTTCAGGTTCTTGGGGATGGGGTACTCCAGGATGGCCTTTGTCTTTTCAGGGTCCGCCGTAACCCCCTGACCCGAAACTATGTGTCCCAAAAACCTTAAAGAAGATTTAAAGAAAACACACTTCTTCAGGTTGAGGGTGAGATTGGCCTCTTCAAGCCTTCGGAAGACTTTCCGAAGGTCATGTAGATGCTGGGTAGAGTCTGGGGAGTATATGATAACGTCATCAATATAGACAAAGCAGCAATGACCCCTTAGATCCGCTAGAACCCTCTCCATGAGCCTTTGGAAGGTGGCAGCAGCGTTCTTTAAGCCAAAAGGTAAAACCCGAAACTGGAACAGTCCCTGAGGGGTAGTGAAGGCAGTCAGTTCCTTGTGGCGGGGGTCCATTGCAATCTGCCAATATCCTGACTGTAAATCAAGAGTCGTAAAAACTCTGGCTCCCTTAAATGACTCTAATATTTCATGGATCAATGGCATGGGGTATGCATCGAACACGGTCTTGCTATTTAGCTGCCGGAAGTCTACGCAAAACCTCATGGACCCATCTGGTTTTGGAACCAAAACCACGGGTGCAGCCCACGCAGATGTAGAATGTTCAATGATCCCCTCTTCCAACATCTTCTTGACCTGGTCGGCCATAATCTTCTGCTTGAGAGGAGAAACCCGATAAGGGCGGCTGCGCACAGGCCTACGGTCAGATAGGGTGATGGAGTGGCGACAAAGAGAGGTATAGCCTAGAACGGCAGACTTCAGGGAAGGGAACTGTCCCAACAGGTGGCTCACCTCGGAGGACTCCTGTACCTCCTTGGGTAGTTCTTGCCATGAAGGTTGGGGTCGAGAAGCCAAGATTGAGGGCCTAAATAAAGCAGAGGAGGGAAGGCCAAGATCCATATCCCGGCCACTCCGGAAACCTTCCAGGAGCTCCACAGGAACATAGAGGGCGATTGGATCGTTGTTCTCCACAAAACCCCCCTTCCCTATGATCCTACTCAGGAAGGATCGAGGCTGCTGATATGGGGGAAGACTGTACCGACCCCGAGCCCAGTCTAGTCGGATACGGCTCTTAGCCATAAAATCCAATCCCAGAAGCATAGGCCATGCCAAATCTTCATCAGCTAGTACAAAAAGTGAAATTGTAAGTGAATGAGCTGCAACCTTGAGGTGTAACGGGATGCAGCCGAGGGCAGGCTTTTGTGTTCCATCCGCCAGTGCAAACTGTTGGGAAGGCACTTGGGCAAGTCTCCTTGAGGGTGGTCGTAAAATCTCATAGGTAGAAAAGCTGATCAGGGAGAAGGTGGATCCAGTATCCAGAAGGGCTGGGCCTTTCCTTTTCCCCACCACCACCTCAATTGCCATGAGGGCTGGAGGCGCTATGTGCAGTACTGGATCGGGCGGACAGTTCTTGGTTTCGGCCACCATCGCTCCCCTTCTCTTAGGGCCAGGTCGTCCCTCTTTGGCCCCTTGAACCCGGGACCAATAGTCCCGTTGACTGGCACGGTCTTTTTCTATGAGGGTGCCCACCCGGACAATGTCAGCTACCGTCTTCACTGCCCCTCGCATGATTATCGTCACTTGGGGATTGGCATGATCTAAAATCTTCTGTACCACCTCCTCCTCAGTCACCTCAGGCTTCCACTTTAGGCAGAGAGCACGGTAGTCGTAGGCAAAGTCCCTGATACTTTCTTGGGGGCCTTGAACCCTGACTCGCAACTGTTCTTCTAACTCTGCCTGGAAACCCGAGGACAAAAAGGCACCCAAAAAAGCAGCTTTAAACTCCCGCCAGGTCTTTATGTTAGACCGTTCAGCCTTCCACCAATTGCGGGCGGAACCCTGCAGGACCGTATACAATAAAGCCAACACTTCTGGATCAGACAAGTGATGAAGAGATAAAAACTCCTCGCATGCCTCGATAAAAGTGAGGGCATCCCCTTCGTCTGGGTTGTATTCAGGGAACTGGGGCTTGATAGGAAGGAATGTGGAGTGTGGGCGAGGAGTGGCGAGGCCTTCAGCTGGAAAGCTGTCTCGGTCTCCATAAAACCGACAGGGGGTACTAGTGAGACGGATACGACTCATCTCCTTCTTCCACTGTTCATCCCTCCTTTTTAAACAATCAACTACTGCCTTTTCTAAAGTAGCTAGCTGTTCCTCCACACATTCTTCGCTGGCCCTCACCCGGTCCATAAGGAACTCCCTTAAGGATATCTCTCTTTCTATAGCCCGTTGTTGTGCTTCTCGCAGCTCAGCAAGATCCTGCTCCAACTTAGTAATCTTACAGTTGGCCATCTCCAAGGCCTGTTGCATCCCTCCTAGATGTTCCTCCATCTGTGCATCTTCTTCACCCTCTCCCTCCTTCACCTCCGAGATATACATGCTACCAAGAAGGTCGGTTAACTGAGTAACCTCTCCAGGGGGAACGGTGCGAACAGTAACAGTGGGAGGTATCGTAGTGAGAGAAGTCTCAGCGGCGCTCTGTTTGCCCTCAAAGCTCGTATCAGCCATATTACTAACACCACGGCAACTCTATCCCCTTAAAAGAGCTTTACCGTTTGCCCCAACACAAGCGCGTAATGCACAGGTTACAAAAATGTAGATCCAGAAATACCTGGGACCGTGCAACACAGAAACCTTTTAACCTTTTACAAAACACAGTGTAATGAATAACCATAGCAACCTCCAAAATACAACAGAACGGTAAATACAGACACTATATTCAATATTATGGGAGCAACAATTATAGCCCTGAAGGTCCCCGTACGGGCCACCACTCTGTAGCGGTTGCGGCGATCACTGAACGATTCTTCTTCCGACTTAAATCGAACAGACACCGTAGACCACCACAATACTCGGGACAAAAACCTTCAGTGTTTTTAATATCTAACAGTGCTCCCCAAACAACCTTGAATATAACAAACAACCAAGCAAACAAACAATGAAAGTACATGAATTTAGTCCGACCGTATTGTCCAGTCTAAGGATGATTCCGGAGATGGTGGATGGCAAACGGAAGTCCTACCACGAAGGTGATGGAGTAGGGGATTATAGATCGGATGGTAAGAGTAATCCTGAGTGGAATTGAGTGTCCAAATAGTCCAACGGGGTTAATCCACAAACATGGAAGATGGGCTCTGCCAGTCTTCTTTGTGAACATATATCATACACATGCCATGAAAGAAAGGATTTTTAGCAAGGGACATGGAAACCTAGTTTCTCCCTCATACGCTTTCTTCCCAAAGCTTTTATCACACAACTCCTCCCAAACACTGCCCAAAAAACCGACACCCCTGCTAATCAGTCACCTGATTATATCAGGTAAGCTCTTAAAGGGGGAGCGCAGTGTTAATAAGGGGCTAGAGCGCCCTCTGGCTTTCTGGAGGGATACCATGCCGAGCCTAGGGGGTACCTCCCTTATGGCCTTCGGCTATGGCAGCATTATGTGCGGTGTCACATATACCCCCCCCCCCCAGCTGGGTCACAAGGGGGAGGACCGTAAAACGGCTTTATGTCCACCACATTTATTGTGTCGGTCTTCTCCCCACGTCGCACTCGATAGTTAACTGGACCTAGCTTCTTGACTATCTCAGCGGGTCCCGCCCACCTAGGAGCCAACTTGGCAGAGTAACCTCGGGCGGCGTCGGAGAGAGGGTGAGTCCTAATCCATACATACTGCTTGGGATGGTAAACCGGATTGGAACGTCCCCGATTGTACGTCCTCGCCTGTTTTGCCTGTGCCTTGGCGACATTTTTCCTCACCAGGTCCTGTAATTGGTCCTGACGCTCCAGGAGGGAATAACACTTCGACCTAGGGGAGGGCGCAACATGGATGAGCCGGTCAAAAGGGCCCTTAAGTGACCGGCCCAGCGCTAGTTGCGCAGGAGAATGACCTGTGGATTCCTGGACAGCCGAGTTAATAGCGAAGCGAAATTCGGCTAGCCAGGTGTCCCAGTTCTTATGTTCCTCCTCCACGTACGAAGCAATCATACCCTTGAGGGTGCGGTTGACTCTCTCGGTCAGGTTGGTCTGGGGGTGATAACTAGTTGTGAATTTGTTAAGCACCCCCCATGTCTTGCAGACCTCTTTGAAAACTTGGCCAGTGAACTGGCTGCCCCGGTCCGAAACAAGAAACTTGGGTGTTCCCCACCTAGTAAAAACCTCCTTTACCAGCACTTCGGCGATTTTAGGCGTCTTGCTGTTCCTGAGGGGAAACAACTCCACCCACTTTGTGAAGTAATCCACCACTACCAGGAGAAAGGAGTTTCCCCGGCCACTTCTAGGGAAGGGCCCCATCAAATCTACGCCTAACATCTCCCCGGGCTCAGTGATGGGTGTGGATTGTAACAGTCCCGCAGGGGGCTTGTTGGATGGTTTATACTTTTGGCAGATGTGACAGTTTCGTACATATGTCCAAGTATCTTGGCGGACAGTGGGCCACCATGCCACTTCCAAAATCCTCAGCAGGGTTTTCAGACGCCCGAGATGGCCCCCTAATGGATTATCATGGTAATGGTGTTGAATTGGGAGACGCAGTACCTCTGGTACCACTAGTTGGAAATTAAAACCTTGATCCCCCTTCGGTACGCGTCTGTAGATAATCCCATTCTGGTCCACATATGCGATTTTGGATGGATCCCTCAGCTCCCTCAGCGGCCTTACTTCCTTCCGGACCTCCTGGATCCAAGGGTCAGTAAGTTGGGCCGCCCCTATTTCAGGTAGGGACATGGGTAGGTCCATCTGTGGTTTTCGCATAGACGACACAAGTGAGACAGAAGCTTGTACAGGGAAAATTCTGGACAAGGCATCAGGCACGACGTTTAAACATCCCTTTCTGTAAGTGATTCGGTACTCGAAGGGTTGTAACCGGAGGGTCCAGCGAGTTAGCCTAGAGGAGTTCTTTGGGTTGTTAAAAGCCCAAGTGAGTGCGGCATGGTCTGTAACGACCTCAAACGACACTCCCTCCAAAAAATGGCGCCAGCGCTCGACTGCCCACACTACCGCGAGGCACTCTTTCTCCGATACGGAGTAATTCCTCTCAGCTCCGGTTAAAAGTCTTGAGGCAAATGCAAGGGGTATTTCACACTCCCCTTGGTCCTGGGTTAAGACCGCCCCCAACCCCATCTCACTCGCATCAGTGTGGAGCCGGAAGGGTTTTGCTGTGTCGGGATGGCCCAGGACAGGAGGTTGTATCATCGAGTTCTTCAGGTCTTCAAAGCTCTTTTGGCAGGTATCACCCCAAACCCAAGCAGCCCCCTTCTTCAGCAGCCCATACAATGGTGCTGCCCGGTCTGCGAAATGGGGAACAAGCTTGTGGTACCACCCCACTAGCCCCAAAAACCTCTGCAACTCTTTCAGGTTCTTGGGGATGGGGTACTCCAGGATGGCCTTTGTCTTTTCAGGGTCCGCCGTAACCCCCTGACCCGAAACTATGTGTCCCAAAAACCTTAAAGAAGATTTAAAGAAAACACACTTCTTCAGGTTGAGGGTGAGATTGGCCTCTTCAAGCCTTCGGAAGACTTTCCGAAGGTCATGTAGATGCTGGGTAGAGTCTGGGGAGTATATGATAACGTCATCAATATAGACAAAGCAGCAATGACCCCTTAGATCCGCTAGAACCCTCTCCATGAGCCTTTGGAAGGTGGCAGCAGCGTTCTTTAAGCCAAAAGGTAAAACCCGAAACTGGAACAGTCCCTGAGGGGTAGTGAAGGCAGTCAGTTCCTTGTGGCGGGGGTCCATTGCAATCTGCCAATATCCTGACTGTAAATCAAGAGTCGTAAAAACTCTGGCTCCCTTAAATGACTCTAATATTTCATGGATCAATGGCATGGGGTATGCATCGAACACGGTCTTGCTATTTAGCTGCCGGAAGTCTACGCAAAACCTCATGGACCCATCTGGTTTTGGAACCAAAACCACGGGTGCAGCCCACGCAGATGTAGAATGTTCAATGATCCCCTCTTCCAACATCTTCTTGACCTGGTCGGCCATAATCTTCTGCTTGAGAGGAGAAACCCGATAAGGGCGGCTGCGCACAGGCCTACGGTCAGATAGGGTGATGGAGTGGCGACAAAGAGAGGTATAGCCTAGAACGGCAGACTTCAGGGAAGGGAACTGTCCCAACAGGTGGCTCACCTCGGAGGACTCCTGTACCTCCTTGGGTAGTTCTTGCCATGAAGGTTGGGGTCGAGAAGCCAAGATTGAGGGCCTAAATAAAGCAGAGGAGGGAAGGCCAAGATCCATATCCCGGCCACTCCGGAAACCTTCCAGGAGCTCCACAGGAACATAGAGGGCGATTGGATCGTTGTTCTCCACAAAACCCCCCTTCCCTATGATCCTACTCAGGAAGGATCGAGGCTGCTGATATGGGGGAAGACTGTACCGACCCCGAGCCCAGTCTAGTCGGATACGGCTCTTAGCCATAAAATCCAATCCCAGAAGCATAGGCCATGCCAAATCTTCATCAGCTAGTACAAAAAGTGAAATTGTAAGTGAATGAGCTGCAACCTTGAGGTGTAACGGGATGCAGCCGAGGGCAGGCTTTTGTGTTCCATCCGCCAGTGCAAACTGTTGGGAAGGCACTTGGGCAAGTCTCCTTGAGGGTGGTCGTAAAATCTCATAGGTAGAAAAGCTGATCAGGGAGAAGGTGGATCCAGTATCCAGAAGGGCTGGGCCTTTCCTTTTCCCCACCACCACCTCAATTGCCATGAGGGCTGGAGGCGCTATGTGCAGTACTGGATCGGGCGGACAGTTCTTGGTTTCGGCCACCATCGCTCCCCTTCTCTTAGGGCCAGGTCGTCCCTCTTTGGCCCCTTGAACCCGGGACCAATAGTCCCGTTGACTGGCACGGTCTTTTTCTATGAGGGTGCCCACCCGGACAATGTCAGCTACCGTCTTCACTGCCCCTCGCATGATTATCGTCACTTGGGGATTGGCATGATCTAAAATCTTCTGTACCACCTCCTCCTCAGTCACCTCAGGCTTCCACTTTAGGCAGAGAGCACGGTAGTCGTAGGCAAAGTCCCTGATACTTTCTTGGGGGCCTTGAACCCTGACTCGCAACTGTTCTTCTAACTCTGCCTGGAAACCCGAGGACAAAAAGGCACCCAAAAAAGCAGCTTTAAACTCCCGCCAGGTCTTTATGTTAGACCGTTCAGCCTTCCACCAATTGCGGGCGGAACCCTGCAGGACCGTATACAATAAAGCCAACACTTCTGGATCAGACAAGTGATGAAGAGATAAAAACTCCTCGCATGCCTCGATAAAAGTGAGGGCATCCCCTTCGTCTGGGTTGTATTCAGGGAACTGGGGCTTGATAGGAAGGAATGTGGAGTGTGGGCGAGGAGTGGCGAGGCCTTCAGCTGGAAAGCTGTCTCGGTCTCCAAAGAACCGACAGGGGGTACTAGTGAGACGGATACGACTCATCTCCTTCTTCCACTGCTCATCCCTCCTTTTTAAACAATCAACTACTGCCTTTTCTAAGGTAGCTAGTTGTTCCTCCACACATTCTTCGCTGGCCCTCACCCGGTCCATAAGGAACTCCCTTAAGGATATCTCTCTCTCTATAGCCCGTTGTTGTGCTTCTCGCAGCTCAGCAAGATCCTGCTCCAACTTAGTAATCTTACAGTTGGCCATCTC